>JAQIXT010000396.1:0-38268 GCA_034700445.1 Stenotaenia linearis
GTCATCGGATATTTCTCAGCCTTTTGTGGTAAAAAAGTAAACTCGGGTTGTATAAACCTCATTATAACGAAGAAATTTCAAATAAATAGTTCGCTATAGCGAGTTTCGTTATAATCAAATTTTTAATGTCGATGGGGAAAATTGGGAATTTCAGATATTTCGTTATAACGAGGATATCGTTACAGTCCGGTTTGACTTTACTTTACCGTTAAATTATAGTTAAATCTTTTATTTTAAGTGTCTACCTTTGTCTTACAAAATCACATAGTTCCCTTTTTTATTCACCAAATCCAATTTAGCGGCTTCGAATATATTTTTTCATAAAAGTTCATTACCTGTGGTGTCTGCAGAAATGATAGCCGCTCGTGAAACCTTACATAACAGATGGAACTTCGATTTTTCTACTTTTATGGGTTTTAACCTCGTTTTTCCAGCGAGATGAATGTAAAATGCAAAATTAACTTCATTTTAAGGTAATATGATTGTTGAATTGTTTTCAATGAGGTCAGGGTAAGGAGAAAAAAAATTTTTTTTTTGGATGTTTTTTGTTGTTGATAAGAAATTCTATAGGATGCAGTAAATGTGAGTGGTTCAGGTTAACAACTGATAATGGGGGCATTATTGTAAATTACTGTAAATGGTAAATTGCGTGCAGCACCTGGGGTATTAAAGTATTAATGGTTTCTGCAGATATTAATAGTTTTTAGTTTAATTTCTCATAAATTTAGTTTTGCTTTGAAATTTTTTTTGAGTTTTTTAAAGTTGTGAAAAAATTTCAATAAATTTACCTGCATGCGGGAGCTGGAATTATTGTGCTCTATTATACGGAAGCCCCGCATGTTTAATGATTCACGGCTTCCGTACAGTAAAGCCTAGTGTGGCATTCAAAATGATAACTGGGATGAACTGGGAGAAGAGAATACTTTTGCAAAATTGAAATTGATTTCATTTAGAATATTTTAAATAAGAAACTGACAGAACCATGGAGGAAAGAAATACATGGAGAAAACATTGAATAATAATGAATGTTCCCAGAATGCTTAGCGTCAAACAACCAGAAACAAACAAACAACAATCAAAATGAATTTCAATGGGAAAAGAAACTTTTGACTCACCAATATGGTGGTTGTTGATTATCTAACGCTGAGCATTCTGGGAACATTTATTATCATTGATTATCTTCTCGGTGCATTTCTTTCCTTAGTGGTTTTTGACCTATTGATGACTTTTACGCTTCGACGGGCAGCTAATAAGTATTTAATAACACGTTTTGATTTCTAATTCTTATTTATTAATTAAAACAATGAGATATTGAAATTGTATACGTGGAATTGTTTACGACGATAATAGGTTTCATGTTTGGAAGATTTTTGGATTATTTGATTCTGTGATTCTTTTAAAATCTGATATTTGAGTGCCTGCCGCTAAGTGATGAAGTTTTCAAAGCATAGAGAACAAATCTTGACCAAAGATATATGATTTAATGCACCGACTTCCTTTCGAATATCAGAGTCCATTCTGGGGCGACATTTAATCGCATAATTCAGTTGGAAATTGGATCCGAGAATCGAATGGAAGTCGATGGATTTGTGCAACTTTGTCAGAGCACCAGTGAGTATGCCGAACGTATCTATTTTATCAATGTTTTTTCTTATTGTGAGAAACGAGAAAAATACTCGATTGATTTGGAGAACTGCCAAACTATCAGGAGGAACGAAGAAGAAGATAAATAAATAAAAGGAAAGTATCACGAAACATGTTGCCATATCATTCCCAGCAGCGTTTCCGATCCAAAGCCAGAGTCAATAAACTTGCATTTCTTGCAACTACAACAACAATAAACATGGACGGTCACATTTATTGCCCTCAAGTACGCCAAATATATTGCACAATTCCTGGCTAAACTAAATACAATCATTTTTAATGAGGCATTACGTCATTAAATTAGTTATGCTCCTCTAGGGTCATCGTGCAACAATAATTAACCGGAATAAACATGCTCAAGTTGCTAAATCAAGGGGTTTTCAACCTTTTCGCATCCGTCAGAACCGAGGATAATTGGCCGAGTTGGTAATTTATTCTTCGTGGCTACACGTGGCAGAGTCGACATGTGGCCATGACCAGTGTTTAAAAAACTCCCTTGGGTGCCAAGGTTGATAAAGTAATACGTTTGCCCTCTTCGGTGAAAACGTCACTGCCAGCTATGTGAGCATGACATCACAGTGCAAGACATCAAAGGCGGTAGATGGGGAAAACGATGAAAATGTTAAGTTTGTTGTAATCTAAGGAATTCTGGAGAATAGAATTCATTTCAAACTCGCATCCGTGCCATTATTTTTGTGTTATCGCAAGTTTGATGTATTATTGCGTTCAATTACGTCATGTAGGATGAATGTGAGGTTGGAATGAGTAAAGCAGTAAGCTTTTATGTTATCTCTGGCTATTTTTAAAGGTCTTAAAGAAATCTAATATACAATTTAAAGTTGTAACGGAACACTGTTTGCCTTTTTCACGATGAGATTTGGCGAGACAATGGGTGGTGTGATTAAAACCGAGCAAAAGCTCCAACTTGTTATCATCTAATACTTTAAATTAAGCTTTAATGCTAATTATTTGATCTGGCAAGCATTTACTTGAAATAATTCTTTATTCGTACGAAGTTACGCTAAATTTTTTTCGCAAGAAGTTTGGAGCTTTTGCTTCGCTTTAATCAATTCGTTTTTTAGCGAAAAGTAAAACACCTTGAAATAATTTTCGTCACTTTTCTCAACTTATTGATTCGCTTGATTATCGCCCAGGGGCAACGCGAACAAACCATTCGCGCTCACAGATTTGAGCAAAAACAGCAGAAAGAGCGTATTATCGCCGACAACAATGTCAAGACGAAAGAACAATATGGAAATGCCTCGGGGTCTTTGTCACGTTTACGAGATTCGATGGCTCGATTCGATGCCCTTTTGTGTAACAGCACCTTTAACTGTTTAAACTGGCAAGTGCAGCATCTGAGGAAGGAAAGGAATCGCTAACACAAGCTTTTCAGGAACGCATTATTCGTGTTCAGCCAACGCATTGCCATTAGATCTACTGGAGGAAGGGTCTATTTAATTACTCGATGAGCACTTATTGCCCCACAATATGCCTTTCACGATATTAGGTAAGATAAGCTGCCCAAATCTCGTTATTTCTCGCTTAGAACGAGCAAATTTCGGTAATTCAAATCCTCCTACTGTATAACTTAAGCAATAATATCTTTTTTCATATTTGCAATTGGAAATTTCTATTGTGGCATTGTAATACAATGATAATACAATGATAATACAACGATACAAGCTGATATCAATTGTTGACAATGGGAGGAATTTGTTTTTTATTTTGTTTTTGTAAATCACTTGAACGTAGTAAGAAATTGTAATTTTTTGTAATATTGCATTTAATATATTCTTAGACAACTAGATACAATGGTATATATTTAACTCCACGTGCTAATCCCCTAGGTTTAGTCTCTTTTTGTCGATGTTTTTTCATCCGGCACCAAACATAGCAAATCCCACTCATCTCCCGCAGCCACCGGCGTAATAGGTGATTGTCTTATTCACATAAGAGGCTCGTGCTTTTTGCGTGGATTTCTTATTAGTTAAGAGAATAATGGGTCGATAGCCGGGTTCCGTGACTTAGTGGGCTGTTTGTCTTTGCCGTTCTTCCGTCAACAATTTGCGGAGTCTGCAGGGTTCATTGGCCTTTTGCAAACAAACTAATACCGACAGTAAGCACAGAGTTGACCACTGGGGAGAGGAATTTAAGAAGAAAGCCATTTTATTGATATTTTTTTTCCTTTTCCCACGTCAACTCGACTATTCTTGTCGCTTCCGGGGATTTGTGTGCTGCGGCCGTTTGCTCGGTTTGCCCCATAACAGATCTGGTTGGCGCCACCGAGCCGCCGCCCTCGTGTCTGCTTGCACAGGGAAGATTTGTCGATGGCATTGGAATTTAATGCGATGATGGCTGCATGAAATAAGTTAAAGCTTCCTCAACTGCTTTGCTCCGACTCGCCGTTACAATTACACATCGGAGTCTTGATGCTGTGGCAGTAAGATTTTTGATTCTCTCCCCTTTAAATCGATTTAATTCGAGATGACAAATTGAGATGAATTGTAATGTTTTCCTTTAAATGGAGGAAAATTTGTTTTGATTAATAAGTTGTGTCAATTGGCGTTTCTGGGGAAATAATTAATGGTGTTTATCTTTGCCGTCTGAGTCAATATGAAATGGTAATGGCTTTTATCATTGTTTAAAGTGATGCATCAGTGGTGTAATTGCGAAATCAGAACGAGCAATTTTTCTATTTTTAGTTTTTCGCTCGCAAATGTGCGAAATCAGCATCATTCGACGATTTAGAAACAAATCTCGCGAAATTATAACTTGTTTTCGAGTCGAGTGACGTCACTCGCTCTGAACGTCCTTTTTAAGAATGTAAAAAAGGCAGTTAAATTGTTTACGTCACTTTATCGAATCGACCTTTAGCGAAAATTAGCGTGAAAATAATTGATTTTTAACGGAAATGTCAAAAAATGGCGTTGTGAATGAAAAAAAAGTGGGAAATCAATAAGGGGGATGAAATCCCTTGTAAAATGTTTACGCGAGGGGAAAATTCGAGAGAAACCAGAACACATAAGAAAATGGGATTTTTGAGTTATGTGACTGAACCCAGTTTCCGGTGACATCAAACCCGGAGTTTGCAGGTGCTCGAAGAGAAAATCCCAGTGCTTTGAGAGCACTGAACACTTCCAAATGAGGTGAATCTTCTTCGGTCGAGTGGAAAAAAACTCGATGGCAAAGTGAACTGCATTTGAACAGTGAACAAAATAGAGTGATTTACTGACACGCGAGTGAAAAGATGTGTTTTGCGAGGGCTGGCTAACGTGGGTGGAAGGAAAGATCCGTTTTTTTCACTTCATTAGGCCGTTTCCAACTGAAAATGTAGGTGTGTACAGAACTTAAGCCGATTTTTCTGTATTTTTCACCTGACAGAATCAGTCCGTAGAAAAAGCATCGCTGCCCCTTAAAAGAGCTTCTCTGCTGTATTGGGTATATCGAAGTGGAGGAAAAGAAAAAGTGTAGTGGGAGGAATTGTTGAATATAAGTCATGGAGGGGATAAATGCATCGCTGCCGGCTTATTTTCGAACAAATGGGATATGAGAATTGGAGTTTGCGTAAACAAGTTAAATTTTATGTTTTTGCACAAATAGAATTTTTGCATCTCGTGCCAATAATTTCGTCTTTTTCGTTTTGAGTGAATTTTAGTTTTAAAGGTCACAGTAGTAACTTTTTATGGTATTGTATAATGTGACGTTTTTTGTTTGCGATTCGGTTCTGATTTTTTATTGATAATAAAACGGAGTTGAAATTTTCCTCCGACTTATGACGTCACGTCAAATAACTCGAAATCAATAATCATTTGTTGCGGATGAAAAAAAAAATTGTCATCACCGTTACCATGACTGATACGGTATTAAATTCGAATCCGGTATGTCATCGATAGGAAGAAATCGCATAAAAATTTATTAAATTGCTACAACGTTAATAACCATTAATCAAAACGTTACAGCACAATTTCCGGGGAACAAAACTTTGAAGTTAATTACAAATTCGAATGATAATTAATATGCAATTTACGAATCATAATTATAAACAAGGATTTGCCCAAGTCGTTAATAACAAAATATTATCTGGCAAATTTAATCACGTGACCAGACTGTATAGCACTGGGGAAAAACAGATTTACAAATTGTAAAACAATTAAATTTGTTGTAAAAAAAAAAACTGCGTTACGGTATTAAAACCACACTTTAAATAGCTTTTGTAAATTTTGTAAATTTTGTAAATTTTGTAAATTTTGTAAATTTTACAAGCGTTCGTAAACTTAAATGTAATGTAAATGAAATTTTTACAATAAATTTAATTACGTAAGTTTTTGTAAATCTATTTTATTTTTACAGTGTAGTTTACGGTGATCACTGCATGAACACGTGCATGCCACGTGCACGCACACTCAGAAAAAGTCGACTTTTTCTCGTGGGACGTGTATGTGACATGCGTGAGAAATGTGTGGGGAACTTTACTCTTCACCGATTACATTACAATTTCGGTATCGCAGAAACATTATCAAAGTTAACCACAGCAAGTAACGATGCAATCAGAAAAAATTGCAAAAAAATAATTGCAATTTGTACCCACGAGGAGTGTCATGAACACAGTTGGGAAAATCAATAAAAAGAGCGTAAATTCGCCGTTCTTTAAATTAACAAAGGTTTTGTAATCTTATATTGTGTAATTTATACAATTGTTTAATAAAAAGAATGAATGAACTCTTTTCGGTGCAACAACTCGGACATTTTAAATTTAAAAGACTTTAATGAAATTTTCTAACAAACGCTTTGTTTACAAACTTGATGTTTACATTAGACAACACAGATTGTTGAGGTAGATTAAAGAGTGTAATGATGCTAAGGTTTTATTTATTTTTATGAAATAAATTCTTGGGATCGTGCACTCGAAATGTAGTGGATGTAGTGTTTCGTATTTCTCGAGACGGAAAAATATTTCCTCCATTTTTCGAGAATTTTCGGGAATTTTCAAGAAATGTGTAAAACGTCAGATTTGAAATGAAAAATTTCTTAGAAGAATTAAAATAAAAAATTAAGGGAAAGCATATTTTCTCCTTATTTAAACTCAATTTAGAACTTAGAAATTAAAATTTCTCGAGAATTAAGATGACCAAAATTTTCACTTTTCTCGAAAAAAGAATTCTCGAAGAGAAATACAAATATGGAATATTTTTCTTCTTCAACCAAAAAAAAACTCATATCTGATTTCAATGATCACAACTTATCAACACTTGATGTTCTTTAGGGTTAAGTGAACTAAAAATAGTTAAAAACAAGCCAATACGTGTGCACGTAATGAAATAATTATCAGTTCTGCTCCAATTATCGAAAAAAATAAAATTCCACGCTGCACTTCCATTATCACCTTGGTGCATTGACACTTCGCCTAGCAACAATTTGACGTGTAAAAATAAAAATACCAATACAATTTCCATGGGATAATAGAACATTAAGATTTCTTTTTTCCACTCCGAACAAAAGAAAAAGTAAGAAGTGGAGCAATTATTCTTTTTTCCGGTTTCTTATCCGAAAGTTAGTTGTTAAACTATTTTTTCCTCTTCGGGGAATGTCAACTTCCTGTTCCATTTTATCTCATTTTCCTTTAGGTTAACAAACAAACACGTGGCAATCGATGCAGTCTCTTTGGGCAAAAGAAGTGAATTTGAAGCAAGACTCAAAGGGTTCCCGTAGGAGTCAGACGTACGATGCAATCAGAAAAAATAATTGCAATTTGTACTCAATTACAAAGTCAAGTGTGGGCGAAAAAAAACTTTTCTGGGAATTGCGTTTGTGGTGCGTGGAATGCCGGGAATGTTGAATGGCGAAAACTGGATTTGACGATTTTTTTTTTTTTTTTTTTTTTTTAATTCGTGTCGTTAAAGAGTTGATTTAATGAGATTTAGATGAGAGGAGGGATTTGCGAAGTTTGTAGACGAACTTGACCTGGGTGATGTAACGATGACATAACGTGATGAGACAGTTCCAGGTGGGGAATTTTGCACGAATCTGCTCGAGTCGGTTCGAATCTCTCGTCTGTTTTAGCGGAAAGTGATGCGTTCTGATTTGGTTTAGCGGCGGAATTGAAATTTTCGTTTTGGGGAATTTAGAAGCCGGGAAAATTGAAAAATTGTAAAATTGTGAAACGGGAATAATAGAATGTTATAACGTTGAAGGGGGGAGAGGGGAGAGGGGGTTCTTGATTTCTCTACGATTTCTCACTGTTTGCAGTGTCGAGTTTGCACATTGATTCGCGCTCAAACTGATTTTTGAAATTCAGTGTCAACAAAGGGACTTTAAAAGGTTTTTCTATTACTTCCATTAAAATTTGCTATGAATATTTGATAAGATGAAGGATTTTGTTTCCGTCGCTCGGCGCGAATAAAGTTTTATCTATAAATTTCAATTTCTCAATAGAAAAAGTAAAAAAAAATTTTTTTTTTTTTTTTTTTTTTAAATTTGAAATATGCGAGTGGTTGTTTTTGCCGCATACTATAACTGGAATTGCACCGAGATTTCCACTTGACATCTGATACCAGGCCACGTGACACTCAGTGCCATCGTACGAAAAATGCAAACGCTTCATTTTCGGAAATCGACTCGATCAGAGGCATTCTGGGTAATAAACAAAAATCCAATAAAAAATAGTTTCGCAAAAGTTATTTTTGCATCGACAAACATTTCCTAATACGTTATTAAAAAAATGAAGTTAAAATGTCAACTCGATGTCAGTCCAACCACCTGTATCTCGGAGGATTTCATCATCCTTCAATTTCCTTCGAATTTATTTTTTTAATCATTTTTTCCATTATCAGTTGGGAAAATCTGAAATGAATTTGGCTTCAATTTGAAAAGCCAACATCAAATTACGTCGCTCGCTTCTTTTTTTCCCACTTAATCGTTAGTTACAACGTAATTTTCTCGTAAATAGTAACCATGGCGACCGAAGCAATGGCATCTGTTGTTATGGTGATGGTCATCTTTGGCCAGAAGCGTCGTTTGTTTCATTTTACTCGCAGGGAGCGGTGATGTGAGCAGTAAAGTGGAGAATTTGTGTCACACGTTCGTCCTTCACTCTGTAATGCTCCGCTCGGAAATGATGTCGAGGCCAAAAGCTTTAATCAAAGTGAAGGGAATTGAACCCGAATGCGTGTCAATAAATTGGGTTGCACAGGTGTGATGATTGAATGCAATTCTTTGATCACCTCGTATCGATTTTAAAGCATTTGCAACTGATCCTTTTTATGTTGCTTTTATGGATGGAATGCATTTCGTTTTGTTTTCTTTGTCTGTAACGCTTGTTTATTTATGAGTTGCTGGTGCAGATTAGATTCAACGTGTCAGTTTGATCACAACAAGTTATGTAAACAACTGCTATAATTTTATTTTCATGTATCAATCAATCAGGGGAAAAATTCCTGCAAATGTTTTGCTGCCATTGGTGGAAAGTTCTAGAACTTTGTAAATAATAAGGACTTTGCTGCAAGCCCTTCCGGCGTGTGTACATGCAGTGGCGTAGCTATTTTGGGCCCCTTTTGACAAAAAAACACTACGATTAGATAAAATTCCGGACAACATGTCCCGAATTTGTTTTGCAAAAGGAGGGCCTCTAATTCACTGGGGTCCTTAGGCGTTGCCTACACTTGCTATATGGTAGCTACGCCCCTGTGTATATGTTATGTCTGGCCATATGTTTTTCACTACACTTTATAAGTAAGTTACACATTGCACAGTTTGCACTTGAATTACTACAGGTGTTTTTTTTAAAAACACTGTACACAGGGTTGTCCCTCTGTTGCTATGTGCCAGTGTGGAACTCGACCAAAACTTTTATTTAAGTTAGCTGTAGCTTGAAGGGAAGCCCTTCCGGCATGTACATGTGATGTCTGGCCATATGTTTTTCACTACACGAAGTTACACATTGCACAGTTTGCACTTTGAATTACTACAGGTGTTTTTGAAAACACTGTACACAGGGTTGTGCCTCTGGTAGAACTTCTACCAAATCATGCTTTTATTTAAGTTAGCTGTAGCTTGATGGGAAGTCCTTCTGGCATGTACATGTAAGGTGCGCATGACTGAAACAGAACTATATTGTAAGAAGAGATGGTGTTGTGTGATTGTATGGAAAGACGCTGAAGCAAGCGGTTGGGTTTGGTGAAGCTGGCGGCTTATGTAAGTTTTTATATTTTTACATTACTTCTATTTGTCTGATGATCTGTGTTTGATGATTTTAATGTTATTTAATTGCACGATGTTATATTATTAATTAATTTCTTTATTAAATGAATTTCTTGTTTGTTTATTGATTAATGGTTATTATCTTCATATAACTTACATAGTGTAATGTCTGGATATACGTTTTTCGCTACTTGAAGTTACACATTGCACAGTTTGCACTTGAATTACTACAGGTGTTTTTTAAAAACACACTGTATACAGGGTTGTGCCTGTTGCTATGTGGCAGTGGTAGAACTTCTACCAAAACATGCTTTTATTTAAGTTAGCTGTAGATTGTAGGGATGCCTTTCCGGCATGTACATGTAATGTCTGGACATACGTTTTTCACTACACGAAGTTACCTGGCCACATCAGGATTCCGCCAAGCACAAACTATGAGCACATCGCTCACCACTCTTCACATAGGGGATCACTTGCTCACCCTACCCTAAGTCTTGGCGCTCGGCAGAATTATCATCAAACTGCACAGGTTTGTTTAATCACTTGCTTTATTAGTATATTTATTTATTAAGGTGTGTCATTTGTTTTTATAGAACAGCTATATTGCACAGTTTGCATTTGAATTACTACAGGTGTTTTTAAAAACACACTGTTCACGGGGTTGTGCCTCTGTTGCTATGTGCCAGTGGTAGAACTTCTACAAAAACATGCTATTATTTAAGTTACCTGTAGCTTGAAGGGAAGGACGATACCTACAGCTAACTTAAATAAAAGCATGTTTTTCTCGATTTCTTCACCAAATCTTTAAAATTCCTTAGCAATTTGATTCGTTTCATGGAAATAAGTTCAACGAGCTAAAGCTTTTGCAATTTGGTGACGTGGATGGCAAGATATCTAAAATTCATGCGAAGCAACAATTTTAAATCGGGAGACATGTTCGAATGACTTTATGGACAAACATGTGGATTTTATTTACAAATATAAATAGTAACGTACCTGTTCATTAAGAGTGGCTTGTACAAGCTCGCTATTAGCACAAGTTCTAATTTACGAGAATCGAGTAAAAGGTTTGGTGCGGTAACATCGATTTACGGAAAATTATTTTCTTTGTCTTAAAAGATTGAATTACCTAATGAATACAACATGACTTAAAGTTTGGAAGATATTTACTAACTTTACGTGTCTCCAGTGGCTTAACTGGAAATTTCGGTACCTATGGCCAAATTGTTGGTCATTACTTCTTCGTATGTGTGTGCAGAGGAATAAAGAGTAACTTTTAAAACGTGTGTGCACTTTACTAAAGAAAACATAAACTTAAGTGCAAAGTAAAAGGGAAATGGAATATACAGAATGGTAATCCGTAGTTAAATTTTAGTGGGAGAGGAATAAAATTAAAATATGGTACTTGGTTTGTAGCAAAATAATGTACTTTAAGGTGCGTCAAAAAAGTTCTTCACATTTCTGAAAATTGTGATGGATCCTATTAATTTTGGCTGTAGACAAGGTGTCACAAAAGTCTACAGAATGAGGTTTTTTTCATTTATTTTAAAAACTCTTTATTTTCAATCAATTCCACCAATAGATTATGATTATAGGTCACTTAAATTAACCCCACATATAAAGTTTCAATCACCTGCATTCAGTTTTACTTCCAATTTCATCAAAATGATAAATTTTGCCCGTCGCAAAAGGCTATGCATTAACTGCACTAGAAATAATATATCTAGGGTATGAATTTTTCGGGTTTTACCCGAAAATACCCGATTTTAACCCCACGCATATGATTTTCTCATGTAAATTGTGTAGGATAGCTAATTGTTGACTGACTAATTAATAATTAGCTAATTTCATAACAATTTTAGGATTCAATTGACCTAACAGAGTTTATTTATGAAGTTGCATTTTTTTCGACTTTTTTATTTAACTTTTTGCCTCTGCAATCGATTTTATCAACCCGATATAGCCCAATATTTTTAAAAAGAATAAAAGTTTATATTTTCTTAACCCGATTTAACCCAATTTGAAAAAAATTTCAAACACCCGATTTCTATCCTCCGATTTTCAATTTTTTTTCCACCCGAAAAATCCATACCCTAAATATACCCTTAAGAGATTTTAAAATGGACTTCAAAGCAGAGTGAACTTATTTAAACGTGAATTGTGGAACGCCTTTTGTAACTAAGACAACAATGTATAATCAGAGAAACATCAATAATCACAACATGTTACAAACTGCCTATGGCAAATCTGTGTCTATGACCGGGGTTATGTTGGCCATACCCTAATTATGTCTCATCCAAAGCCAAGACTACATGAACTGCATGAGGTTAAACAGTTAAAGAATAAAAACCATTGTTTAGGAAGTTGAAAAATTAACTTTTGTCTTGTGTGGGTTTAACTTGATTCACATCTGCAAGGTTAAATGTCAAGGTTTAGTTGAAAAAAAACTTGATAACAATTCAGTTGTTTTAGATTTGCTTTCCACTTTTGAAGCTTAAAACAGGAACAGCAGGTAGCAAACAAAGCCAGTGGCAAGAAAAATCCCATAGCAAACACAAGATTTCAGCGCTAAGTCGCATTATTTTGTTCAGGGCAGTGAAAGCAGCTGTTTTATCAGCCAATGGCAGCAGTTCCTTTTTTTATTTTTATTTACAATTCACAGAAAATTATATCTTTGTTTTACTCGAATGAAAAACGTCTTGAAGGACTACTGTAAGATATTGTGACTTTTTCTTATTCTAATTTCTCGTGGGATTTTATTTCTTCTTGTAAAATCTTTCAACAAATTTAATCTCTTATCAGATTTAAAATATTTTAAGTATCTTGTCATAATATGTCATCTTCAAGTCGTATAAGCAGCGTCCATAAATTACGTCACGCTGCCCAAACAAGGGTCTCTTTTGACAATCATGACAGTGTGGTCTGTAAAGAGGGTATGGGTTGTAGTGAAACGTGACGTTTTTATTGCTTAAAAGGAATTTCTCAGTAGTTAATCATGATTATTGTAGATTGTGTCCAAACACTCAAGAAAAACAGTATTTTGGAACCAAAAGCAATGATTTGCCATCATTTTAATCATCTATTTGAATTTGTTGAGAAATTAGGCGTGATCCTAGCATGATAGTGGGTAGGTAGGGTCCAGAAAAATCACTTTTCAGCGTGACGTAATTTATGGACACTCCCTAACTTGTCACAAGGATCCTATACTGTATTTTTGTGTGGGTAAATCAAGATGATACTCGCTTCCTGTCATCGAGGATTATAAATTTGAATATATAAATTAAATATGTCAGTTTTAATTACTCATAGTAATAATGTAATTGCATTACATGTCATTTTACATGTTGAAAATCGATGGTATTAAACGAAGCAATCTGAAATTAAGCTATTAGCGAAATGAAGCGATCGGCTGACCCTCCCAATTTGAGATGAAGTGACTGATAATAGTCTTGTGTATCAAATTCAGACTCAGGATGTTGGTCACCCATAGCAACCGAGCAACCAATGGGAATTGAGCAGTACACACTCAAAATGGTAAACATAATTTAGTCAAATTGTGGATTTGAAGTCAGTCACATCAAGAGTGGGCTGCAAATGACTATCTACAACAGTTTCGAACCGTGATGATTGCTGATGATTATAGTCGGGTGCTGATAGTAACTTTTCAAGTCCCACATCCTTTTTTTTGCAATTGCAGTTGGCTGTGCCAGTGTAGCAATAGAATGGCAATGGAGAGCTGTTCTTTGGGCCCACAAGCCAAGGGGGCCTTGGCCTTTCTATTGTTATTACTGAGAAAAAAATTACTTTTATTTGTGAAATTTATTTTACTTGTGGTGAAGAGGTTTTTCTACAAATTTTGCTGCCAGGCTTGAAAATCAAAGCTTGTCACTTCTCAAATCTTTAAAGCAGAGTTTTGAGTATGGGAAAATGTGAAAATTAACATACATTATCCAGATCATGAACATTAAAGTTGAAGATACCAAATTTTAAGCTCACTATGAATTATTTATTATGCTTTAATAGTTAAAATAACATAATTAAATTCTGCATAGTAAATGGCTTACTTCTTATTTCTGCTATTTTCTTATTGCCATTAGGGGGATTGTGGGTCCCCTGGTTCCTTCAAGAAGATGCTTTTCACAACCCCAATCATGCCAGTTGCTGAATGAAAACTTCAGATAGTGTTGGGGTCATGATTTTTCTTTTTCTTTCATTGGTCTCAGGCTTTCTTCTTTTCTGCCATTGCTTTTTTTATCTTTTTGATCCTGTTTTCATTCTTTGGTTGCCCCAAATTCCAGCTGCTTTTGACTGTTTGTATAAGCATTTGGATTTCCCATCAACCTGTGTAATATGGATTTTGTTATTATTGGACTGTATTTATTTGTGGCATTCAGGCAGGTCTCGCATGGCCAAAGTAGCTGCTGGCAATCACAATCAATATACCTACCTTGCTACTGCTAGACTGAGCACAAATGCGAGCTTTCCTTTGTTTTGTCAATTAGCAGTATATATATCCACGAGTCAACAGAGACTTACAATTTAATAAGCTTTGTTCTCCGCAAAGTCTATTATCACAACGACGACAGAAGGTATAATTGATTGTTTTATAAATCAGACTGGACTTAACCTTCCAACCATGACCATCTAAGTTGATAAGGGCCCGTTCCACTAACCTCGGTTAAGCATTAATCTCAATTCGGCCTAAGAATTGGCATGTGGTAATCTTAGATGAGAGTTAACGGGCTTGATGCTAGGATTATTTTACAAGGAGATTTGATGCTGTTTAAGGTTGCCAGCGGCTACTAATACCCTGTTTACACGGACAGCTTTGGATGTAGATCCACAGGTTTGAATCTCGATCCACTGGACGTGGATTGAGTCAGTGGATCGAGTTTCTAATTTGATTCAATCTCAAATCTGCGAATCGAGTTCCAAAAACTCATTTGGTGCATGGATGACTAGACACGGGAATGTGTAGGTGTGCTGGTCTTTCTTTAGACAAAAGAAATGGTGAGGGTACCATCTTGGATTGGATTTGATTTGATTGGATTACCGTGTGAATGTGAACTTTTAACAAATCAATCCAAAACAAAATCAGGATCTTTATCATCAAGGATCTACATCGTATTTTGATCTAGATACGTCAACGTAAGACGTATCACAATACAAAATACGTAACACAGTCCAAAACCTACAGAATAAATTTAACAAGTTGATATAATTTACCGAAACCAAACTCTAAATGGCATCAGCGATAACCAATCGAACAAAAGCAAAGAAAGCCATGGCCAAAACAACCAGAGAAAAAGAAAAACCGTGACATCAAAACCTTCAAAGTTACAAGCACTCTCGTTTAGCATGTATTGTTTCCATTCGCAGAAAGGATTTAAGAGGTTGTGTTGCAGCGAATTCTGGTTAGTTTCGGTGACGTGCGATTTTATCTGAGAAGTTAATGCGATATAAATTTTCGTTTCAACAAATGCTAAACTTTAATTTCAAATTCAGAAGGGAAATGGAAAAGACTCGCCTAATTATCTTCGGCTTGGAATATTAATGAGCGCGCAATAAAAATAAAAATGTTGCCCTGGCTTTTGTTTTAAAAGCTTTTAGAAACATTTTTTAGTCTTAACTGTCTGTTTCACGTGTTTGTTGAAAAATCACATTCAGAATTATTAATCCATTTGTCTACGGCGAACTGACAATTCAAACTGGCAGTTGAAATTAAAAGATATTAAATTTTAATCGTTTAGTACTCGTTAAAGGTCACGTGGTGCGATTTTTACCATCGAAATCTTACAGCTAGAGGCAATGCGAAATAAGATTTCGAGAACTAAATGTTTACTCGCAAATGCATATCATTACTGAAAGGAAGGGAAATAAATAATCTAAACTCGTACTCGTTAAAAAAACAACAAAGCTTTGGGAGAAACGTCGAACTCGATAAGATCTATTTGCACAAGTGCTATTATTAGAAAAATGTAAACAATTATGCAATAAGATATGTTGCATAAAGGCGAATTCTAGAACAATAACTGTTGCGTCTATTGAATAATACGTTGGGTGCACGTGAAGTACATTAAATTACGTCACATCCAGTTGGGTGTTTTTGTGTGTTTCTTTGAATTTCGATCGATTTCGGCGAGATTTTCATTCTTTAATGAACGAGTGGGGACCACATGAATAAGACACTCGCGAATTTGGTCGAATTTTTTTTATAAGTAGAGGAATATCATTGTATTACACTGCTAAAGTAGAAAAAAAGATATTGTTGCTTCAAGTTGCTTTTCCATGGTAGGAGTCAGACAGATCACCCAATCTGTCTGACTCCTAGTGTACAACCGCAACTTCAGACAACAATATCTTTTTTTCTATTTGCCATTGCAAATTTCTACTTTAGCAGTGTAATACAATGATATTCCTCTACTTAAAAAAAAAATTCGATCAAATTCGTGAGTGTCTTATTCATGTGGTCTCTTGTGAGTCATTTAAACTTTAACGCTGGCTGCGTATTCGGCACAAAACACGTTCGCGCGTGCGCAGTGGTATCTAAAGTTAATCTAGGAATCGTGTTTTGCGATCGGGACAAGTCCAGGGCCCGAAACCCTTTTATTGTATGAAAATTTAATCGACTTCCGATCTCGATTCAATAACAAAACGCGAGAAAAATATTGGAAAAGCCGATTGATACAATACTTGCATTTCAATAATAATGATCGTACATTTGACTTGCTAAACATGTCTCCAGATGTCGCAGAGCAATGAAAACCACAGCGCTGCGATCAATGGAATGTAATTTCGGTAGTTCGAGTATAGGGTTTCTGCTTTGCTTTTTTAAATCCCTTTTTATGCCCTATTTGTAATTTGATCCAAAGAATTCGCTTAAAAACTACACGGAAAGTATTTTAATGGGAAAATACCACGTCATTGTTTAATACACTTTGTAAACCGAGCAATTTAGTCGAGTTTGTTTGGAATGCCCACCGCAAGTTGCATTTAACATTGACCTAAAGCAACGCGGCACTAAAGATGAATAAAAGGGAAATGCATGTTTTATTGGAGCAATATCATATTTAATTCAGGCGTAATACCACTTAAAGTATTTGTTGTACATATCTTAAAGTGGTAGTGAGGCGATCGAACTTATCGATCAATGTCACTGCATTCGTGCTTGCAAATGAAAGCGGATGTATGCTCGATTAACAGCCGTCTCTTCGTACAGTCGATTGACAAAAGAGTTTTATGATTAAAGAAATTCAAGTTATGAATGATGCTGTGAGAAAATTGACGATAATTGAATTTATTGTAAACATTACATCTGAAATTTCTTATAACCTTGATTGAATGAATATTTTTAATTGAAATTTGAACGGGAGATAGCCAAATGATCAATAAACACAATGGTAATCACGAAACTCGATAAGTTTTAAAGGATTTTCACGAATTTAGTTGCAATGTTAAACAGAAAAAAATGGAATATTTTGTGGAATAATCTCTTGTATTAAGAGATAAAGGTGAGGTGGAAACGAGGTGGGATTGAATCAATCCTCAGTTTTGTTTCTGAAATGAGCAGACAAAAAGTCATCAATTCCTTTCAAGGAATGAAGCGAAGCAAATTGCGAGAAAACTCTCGTGGTCATTAGATAATCCGCGTATTGTCCAAAAAATAATGTTAAGCAGAACATAAATAAAAACAACCAAATTATATTTCCCAAATTCAATAGAAACAATTACAAATCTCTCTTTATTTAACAATTGAACAAATGTACTCGCTATAACAATTAAATTAACCGAGGGTGCAGACATCTAGAGAAATCTCGTACAATGCCGTATTTCAGATTTCAAAATCAAGAAATCCAACAATATGTGTTGATGCATGAATTATGATTTTTCCGGTTATCAGTTTCCGGTTCCAGTAAACCCCACCCACTTCCGGAGAAATCCATGTGAAATCCAAAGAAATCCAGAAATGTGAGGCCAATATTTTGGATTTCAGAAATCACGTACAGAATTTTCCTGTATGCCGGCCCCCTCGAAATTAACATTTTTCTTAAGGTGATTGGGTGTCCGCCATCTTGGATTTTCATTCTTTAAGAAACAAAAGTCTAAAATTTTTTTCTGTGGAATTAAATCCAAGATGGCAGGTACACCATTTTAATTGTTTTAAACATATAATTGGATGAAACATTTGCGTTGATTTTCGGTTTTAATTCAATCCGATCAGCAATCACTTCACTCCTTTCGAGTCTCGGTTGATCGATCCTCACTCCCGGTTCGGTAGCTCGAGTATTAAAGTTAAATTGCGATATATGGAAGTTATGTCGACCGATTTAGGCGTTTTAATTCAATCCTTATCCGATCGCTTTGCTGCCCAAGTGGGCACGTAAAGAGAAATCTAAAAATGGATGATATTAAAGTGGGACTTTTCATTTCCTAGCCGAGGCTATTGAACCGAGATTTCAAATTGAGATATGCAGCTTTTAAGTCTCGATGCTTTTCGCAAAATTAACACCCTATCGCGTGCGGAGTGTGGCGATCGATAATCGATTACTCTCGTCTCTCCTCTGGCTGATTGGAGACGAAGCTTCCCTGGAGTGATTACATAACACTCGGATTCCTTCGCCCATTAGTTGCCAGTTGCCACCGCACGACTCGATGATGGGAGGATCTAAAAATTATTCGCAACTTTGCGTTTTTCTCGAGAATCAAACTATTAATTGCGTTTTGCTCGATAGTTTTCGTTATTATTTCAAACCAATGTTTGTTTTGAGATTTTTAGTATTGTCAATGTTTTCTTGATTAGTGATTGTTTTTGACATTGTGGCAGGTCGCGTATGGTGACCTCAAGCGATATCTCCTCCTCCTCAAACTAATGCAGATTAAGCGTCGAGCGCCATTTTTGAGCCTCTTAGATGCTTTTTAATGCGTTTTTCCGTTTGAAATGCGCGAATGTTGTCGAGTTGATTAAATTTATAAACTCTTTGTTCGCCCAACGTTTGGTATCAATTGCTGCACTGATTGTCGTTTTATCTACGACCAGTGTCCTTTTATTGCGCCCATAACCGGGAATTATATCAACATTTCCGGTTGTAACTAAGCTGGGGTGATGGATGGAATCAGAAGGGCGATTTATGGCGCCATGAGTGACGTTTATGTCGCCGATATCGCTTTTATTTCCACTGACTTAGAGAAAAAGTTGGGGAAAGGCTGAATCGAATTTAATTACGGCAATTATCAACAGGTGTCACTAGAATCGAAACCGAACACGTGGGAACGAGGAAATATCGTGGAATATAAACAGAAGCGCGCGACTCGATTAACGACGCTTTGAATGCGAAAAACATGTTTTGCTTTGTTGTCTCGTAACGAGGTATCGGAGGAAATGATGGAAAGTGATGTGTTTTCCTATAGTTTCGCTTTTATCTCGACGGAAATGAGTGCGGAGAATTATTCTTAATTAGCCGACGTTCACGTGGGTGTCTGTACTAGGCTTTCGTTCCGCTATTTTTCAGCGTTGGACCTAATTTGGTCTGGAGACGCGTTGCCTAGCAACGAGTCTGCAGAATGGATCTCGTCTGGTCGGAAGCCATCCGAGTGGTCGCTTGCTGGCGCGGTTTGTTGGGCTTCTGCGCCTACGTAATGATGCTGACTTGATGATCGGCACCTTCACAATCAACTTGGCATGTCGGTTGAATTATTTATGTGGATGAAATTCCAATAGGAGAAATTTTAATAAGTTTTCACGGTTCAGGCACTGGAAAAAAACGGATTTACAAATTGTAAAACAATTAAATTTGTTATAAAAAACAACTATGCAAACCACACTTTAAATAGCTTTTGTAAATTCTGTAAACTTAAATGTAATGTAAATTAAATTTTTACAACAAATTTAATTATGTACGTTTTTGTAAAATCTATTTTATTTCCCAGTGCGGTTTAGTGTTTTTCTCGTAATTGTGCGTCGCGAGTTAAAACTTAAAATAAACGCGTTTGTTTCTTTTGGTTTTATTTTTAAAACTCGTCAGGCTTAATTTAGCGTTGAAAGGCGTTTACGACGTGCGAGTAGCGTTTGGCCGTGCGCCATGTTGTGTTTTGGCTTCCGTTTCCGGCGAGAAAATAAACGAAACCGAGATTACACGAATTCATTAGGTTAAAATATAAATGCATCGGTGCACTCGAGCGCCAATGTAAATACCCTGATTTATTGAACGAGTAATTTTGAGAAATATCGTGTTTGCAAACGCAGTTTCGTCTTGAAATTAATTTCGAAATGCAGCGCACGTTTTGATTTGATTTGAGTGATTCGCACGGGATTTCCTCGCTTCGCTATCAATCTAATAGTAGTTTCAACATTTTTGTTTTCATCATCATTCCATTTATTTTTTTTAAAAAAAAATTTCATTACTCCTTCCGTAATGCAGAAATCTATAAACAATTTACTCGCCCTCAAAGGAACACAAATGCATTAATTACTTTCATTTGATTGATTTTTCCCCTTTTCTTGCGGGTTTTGAGTGTGTAATGGATTCGTTTCCTTTCCGTTCACCTTTTAAGTGAATACTGCCTTTCAATTTATTGGCCTCATCTCTCGAGGCGGCGGAAGAGACACGTGCAGCTCATCGGGGACTGGCGGCACGTGGGTGGATGTGGGGTCGAAAACCAATAGGCGCCATTAGAATGCACGAGTTGATCACGAAGTAGGATTTGGTGAAAATAAAAAATAGAATGAATGCAAAAAGCAATTCATTTCTTTTGTTTATTCCCAAGGCGATTTTAAATAGCTTTGGATTGAAACAGCTCAATGGGGAAATGCGAGTCGAGTTTTGTTGGAATTTTAATTTCGTTTTCCCACTTTTCGAAATGTGCAGTTAATGTATTATGTTCTTCGGAGAGTATTTTCTAATCGATTTTGAGGTGCGAGAAGAAGTTGGGGGAATTAATTTTTTATTTTTTTTTATTTTTGAAAAAATCAATTTAAAGTTTGTTTGATGTTTTAAAGGCAAATTTGTGGTTTGTTTACTCAGTGTTAGTTCGCCTTTTTCTCTCGAGGTGTAATGGCGCTGCGTCTCGCAGCCGCAGTTTGGTGTGTAAACTGTAGATCGAAATTACCGCAACTTGGCACGAACTCGGCGTTGGAATTTCAATCGCGCGTGAAATGCCACACGACGATGTTGTTATTATATAATAATTACAAAATCAAGACCGTGATAGTGTAAAGCAAAACACGTTTCGGACAATTTCGTAATTCGTAATTCACTTGTTTATTACAAAAGTCGATGGAAAATTTGCAAAACAAACGTAACAAACGTAAAACGATGTTTTATTTTTCTAGAAATGAAGACATATTTCATAATCGGAGCGAAAAACATAGTAGACGGCCTGGCAACAGCAGACACGTGTCCCTGGGCTCGGCAGGATTCCATCGGCATGGACACGACACCCGAACAACAAGTGAGCGAACAAAACTCGTTTCCGCAACGGTAACGAATGAGAAGGGCGACTTCCAAGCGAACTTAGATGCGTTTCCCTATTCCAAGGTTGGAAGTGTGGGAAGTTCGTGGAAGTGGCCGTTTCGACGAGTTTTGGCGACGAAATCGATAAAGTTGGTTTTGTGTTGGTAATAAAATATTATGGGATTAGGATTACAGCAGCTGGAGCGGAATGATGAATGTTTGTGTTTCCGTGGCTGCTGAATAATTGAAACCGACCTGAAATAATATTTGATTTGCCGCTGTAGGTTAATGTTTTATGAGACTCGGACCAACTTATTGATTTTTTATTTTTATTTTTTGCGGTTTGTTCCACTTTTCTAATGATTTTTCCAATTTTAGGTTGAGAGAAATTCGGACGACGAAGCACCGTTGCCTCCGATTATCGTGAACGAGGAAAATGAAAATGGAACTACAGTCATCGAAGGACAAATGCCAAAGAAAAACAGTTTAACCCAAAGTTGGAGTACTTTAAATAGCAGAAAGGACTCGGGGATTCGAAGCAGGAGAAGCAGCATTCAAGCGCAAGTGAGTGTCGTCAGATGGCGCCACCGTGTTGGGGATAGGTGGCGTTACCGTGCAGAGGTTGTTTATCGATCGATGCTTTTACTTGATGATGATAATAAAATGGTTTTCTTTGATTTTAATTTTTAACTAATTTAATCGTTTACTAATACTATTTCTTTTAACTTTGTAAAGCTGATGGAAAATGGCGGCCTGGCTACGACTGATCTACTAATGATTAACGTTCAAGACGACGACTTGTACGCTTCGAGTCAATACTCGGTTGCGGACGAAGGGATTCTGTCCCAAAAAAATAAAAACACGCAACTCTTGCATCACCCGTCGGCGTCGTCGGAAAACTACTTCGATCTCAACATTCCACTCAACGAAAGCCTCACGAGATTCCACCTGTTACGCAAACAGTCCGACATTCAGATGATCAAGTGCATCCAACGCAATTCGACCCACGCCGACAACTTCATGAGACCCCCGATTAACCCTCTAACGCTGTTTTTCGTCGACCCCGAGATCGAGCTCGAGTACCGACAGCGAGCGCACAGACAGGAGGAAACTGACATTCCACTCACGCTCGCCTCCCCGACGTTCAACACCTACTTTGACATCCTGATCGCAGCCATCGTGTACATCATCGTGACCTTTTCCTGTTTTCTGCTCTTCTCGACCAACACGGCGTCGCTGGTTTTCTGCTGCCTCGCACTTTCGTGGCTCCTGTTCGTCATCGGGTTGTGCATCAGACGCTTGCTGTTGGCGCGGTTCGCGTCCGATTGCCTGCAGAAAATGTACGACACCTTGAGCCGGTGGTACCCGTGGCACGTGTGCGGCGCTCTACTCATCAGTCTGCCCGTGGTCTCCGTCGCGTCCAGCTCGACGTGCAGCGTGTGGCGCAACAACATCGACAGTGCGTTTTTCTGCTGCATTTTTTTCGTGGCCATCGTTCATTTCTGCAATTTTACCCAACTCAACTGCTGGATGAAATCCGGATTGGCGACCCTGTCCGGCGTGGCATTGTTGCTCTTGCTGTGCGTCGACGTGTGCCACGTGCAGGACACCGACGGCGTGCAGAATTTCTCCGGTGCCGTGCTGGTGGAAACCGCTTGGTGGAACTCGACGGATAACGGGACCGAACGAATTTTGGCTGCGAACGGCGACGACGAGGAGGAAGATCGAGCCGGGAAGGACGGCGAGGCGACGATGGCGGTGTTGATCCTCCTGTTGCTCGTTTGGTACGTGAACCGCGAGTACGAAATCAGTTACCGGATCAGTTTTCATGGCAATTTGTTGGCCGAACGAGACCAGCAGACGATCCAGTTGGAGAAAGACCAAGCCGACTGGCTGCTGCACAACATCATACCTAGACACGTGGCCGAGTACATTAAAACAACGTCCAAGTACTCGGAGAACCACGAGAACGTGGGAGTTGTGTTCGCGAGCATCATCAACTTCAACGAGCTGTACGACGAATCGTATATGGGAGGATGCGAGTTCCTTCGCGTGCTCAACGAAGTGATCGGCGACTTCGACGAACTCTTGCACCGACCAGAGTTTAAGAACGTGGAAAAAATCAAAACGATTGGAACCACTTTCATGGCGGCGTCCGGACTGAATCCCAAAATCCGACAGCAGAACGTGCATCCGCACCAACACCTGTTCGAGCTGATGGATTTCGCACTGGCGCTCCAACGGGTCATCGACGCTTTCAACATGGATCTGTTCGAGTTCGGCTTCATAATACGTATCGGATACAACATCGGCGACGTGACGGCAGGCGTGATCGGCACGACGAAATTGTTCTACGACATTTGGGGCGACGGAGTGAACATAGCGAGTCGCATGGACTCGACCGGAGTTCCTGGTCGCATTCAGGTGCCTAAAAAATGTGTGCAAGTTCTCGAAGAAGCGTTCGAGTTCGAGCATCGCGGTACGATTTACGTGAAAGGCAAGGACAACATGGACGTGTACCTGCTGGTCAGGAAGAAGGAGGACGTGGATTACCGTAAACCCCGAGAACCAGACGCAAGCGTGACCGTAACACCACCCCCGGCGAATTGATGAAGAACGGAAATGTATTTAACCGAGAAATTGTACGACATTCCTTATATATATTTATTATTGACATTTTTCGTGAACTTGAGAAAATTTTTATTTTTAAGTGGAAGAAATGTAATTTTTTTAATTTATCTATTTATTTTCATGTTATTACTAAACTTAGAAATGTGGGTATTTGCACACTGCCTTTTCACGTGAAACTGTGATTGATACCATGTTGTTTTGATAAACTTAGGTTGGAAGTACTTATAATCGAATGCTAAACGTGTGCCTATGTGATTCAATTTGTTTACAATTGTGAAAAATAGCTTTAATTCTCATCTGTATTTATATAATAGATCTAGTCTTTTATTTTCTGCTTAACACAGTGATTCTAATTTATTTAAAAATTTTATTCCACTTCTAAGTTACTAAATGTCTATTGCAATGTTTTTTTTAGCACAAAAAGGAGCCTTAATTCATAATGGTAATTACTATTGTAATTTGAAAATTTTTTATTGTCAAATGTTGTTACCATTTTATAGTCTTACTGTTGCATAATTATTGTGATTTTCGTAGTACTTGAAAGAAACTTCTTGTTACTGTATTTGTAAATATCTTATTAATCTTATTAACAGTAATGAATAAAATTTTAATGAATTATAAATGTTAGAAATATGTGTTTATAATAATACATAGTTTTATGGATGTCTGGTACATGCTAATAAATCTTTTAGATATTATTTATTTTGATATTGTATTTATATATTATACTTGGAATAAGAATTCGTCTAGATATTGTACATTTTGTAAGTTGAATGTATTGATAAGGGTACTTTTGTGCGCCTTTTTTATTTGAACATTGTCAAATTTCACCAACAGTTTTTATTTTTCCGTATGTAAATTATTCCATTTATTGTAAATAGTACGAATTATAGATCAGAATTGGTATGAAGTAATGTTTATTCGTCTTTCTGGTAAAATTATGAATGAATTTGAAGGTGTTTGACCCTTGACTTTGGACTTGAATTTTTAGAAATTTTCATTTGATTCGCAAAATTCAGTTTTTTTTTTTTTTTGGTTTTTGAAAAAGATTTTCGGAAGGAAATAAGGTTTATTTATCTTTATTTTGTCGATTTGTATGGATTTTTGCCACCAATCTCGATGGGATGAGGATGGCGAGCAGATTAACTGTTTTGACTGTTATGTGTGTTAGGCCTAAAGTAGGTTTGTTTGGCTCGGGAAGCTCGGTAGATTCAGATTTGGTCGGGCTTGCATTGGCTGTAAATGTAATCGGTTAGTTTTTACTTTGTTCGCATTTAAGGGAAAATTCCGTGAAATATTTTGTTGGCAAAACGTAATATTCGTTGGGTATTTAATCGTTCCCATCATTCAGACGCCACGAATCTCGTTTTCCGGAGAAAATTCTGTAATAGCATTGACAGTGCTGGAGTGATGAGGCGACCAATGGCGTGATAGCATGTAAGTCACGTGGTCGCGTCAGACCAATGACCGAGGCGCTGTCCGCTCAGAACGGCGGCCGTCGGCAGTCTTCTCTGCCGAGTGTAGAAAAACTTTTCATCAACAGCCGCCATTTTGGCTGAATTCGACTCCGAAATTTTCAATCTTTCTACGTGGGATTTTAAGTCGAATCTGGCTTTAGAGGGGCACATTCGACTCGGACACGTAGAAAATAGCCATCTGAAGAGATCTAGCGTAGTTTAGGGGAATCGGACGAGCCACAAGCCGACCACGGCAGGTTAATGGTTCGGGGAATATTGTTTTGTGCTTTCAAATTACGGTGTGTGTTTTGGATGGTGTTGTGACGCTCCCGAAAATGCCGTAGCTTAGGCCGTCGTCGATTCAGTATGTGCCTTGACTATGAAATCAAGCTTTCAACTCTAATATATACGGATTATGCGGTAGATTTGTTGTCATTTGTGATCAACAAGTTACGGTTCGTCGTCGTGGGGACTCAACCCTAGTAAGGGGCCTCACTCTCCCAACATGGCCGACAACCTGGTGGACGGGCCCCCGAGTAAACGGGCCAAGCTCGCGTCGCCTAGTGTTACGCCGAATGATAATGCAGGTAAGATTAGAGCTCAAATAACTAAAATAAACCCTCCGATCTCGTTAAAACCTACTCGAACGGCCACAAATTAAGCCTAAACCCGCTCCGCACCCGTCATGTTTATTGCCAGAATCTCAGTTTCGTGTCATGAGCCCCATCTCCCGACCGACCATTTCGGAACATATAGGCCTACTTGATTAGGCTTAACTATCGCCAAAAGAAAACATTATTTACATGCTTATTGAAATAATCGACCCCAGCGATTTCTTTTACAAGTATATGACACATTCCAACGTGGCAAAAAGCATCGTTTACCCGATTTTTAAACTCATCTTATTCAAATCCTTCGCTTAACCTTGTTACTCTCTTGTAATGTTTACATCCGAAAAATGTGTCAAATATCCCTTTTATTTATTTTTTACTCCATTTTAACTGCGTATCACGTCGAAACGAGCGTGTAAACACTCTGTATCGGCTGTGTATTCATCGCTTGCCCGGTGCTTTGCATCTTCTTGTTCGTGAAAATGGCAACGGTACAACAGCTTACTTCAAACCGCTAATCATTTTTCCTAAGTCAAAACATTTTTTTACCCAAACTGCACGGTGCGAATTTTCTTTTTACCGTTTTACTCCTTTTTTATTATTCTCGTTACAAATTATTTCATTTTTCTTTGTATTCGATGCATACATATTTCTAATTTTTTTTTCTGATTCTCTTCCAGATATATTTGGAAATTTTCATTGGGATATTGAATCTTTAGCCGAATTACCGGACGAATTAATACCCCACGGTAACGATCCCCCAAGATCGTCTCAGCTGGGAAACGCCGGCAACGTTTCGGTGGCTTCGAGCATGCAGAACGGCGCTGTGGACTCGAGTTCGCAGCCAGACAACGGCAACGTATCGCAACAATCACAGCAGAGACAGCCTCAGCTGTCGCAATTGCTGCAAAACAAACAGCCGACCCACAACATGCTGAACACCACGACGGCCAGTCCTCAGTCCAACCACGGGCAGACGAGCAGTGCAACGCCGAGTCCGAACGTCAGTTTTGCCAGTATGAACAATGTGAAAAGTCCTCACAACAGTAATCTACAATCGCCGCCAAATGTGACTGTGAAAGGCGCCGCTACATCTCATAGTATTTCGAATGAAACGATGAACAGCATTATAAGTGGGAATTTACCTAGTAGTTTAACGAACACTGTGAGTAATTTGCCGAGCAGCCCTAGTGTAGCTGGCAACATGGGCCTGCCCATTGCCAGCAAACCGAGTCTAGTTGGCGGTGCTAACTCGGCGAATAACATGCAACAATTGACTCAAGCTAACTCGGCACATACTGGCCAACCCGGCCAGCAAATGCCTGGTCAGTTAATGAATGGGCCTCATCTCGGAATGCAGCGTGCTGGTGTTCCGACCAACGTGCCCATCAACGCCAACGGGAATCTGTTAGCCGGTGCGATGTCGACGCAGTCGGGTTCTCCGCACCAAAGTGTTGGCCATTCATCCATCAATTCTGCTCAACCTGGACTGAGAATGCAGGTAAATAAAGTTACTTGCAACACTGCGATAACAAACCACACGATCGTGAGTCGGAGTTGATGGAATTTTATTTATTTAATTTTATTTCTCGCTTTTTCTCCTCCAGGGACCTGCTGCAAGTAATCTAAGTCAGTTACAGCAGAATGTAAATGCGGGAAGTCCGTACCACAACTTTAACTCGCCGTCGACGGTCGGCCTGTCCATGGCCACTTCGACGGTTACATTGCAATCCTCCATCACATCCATGTCTGGGACGGTACAGAGACCGCCAGTTAACGCCATGGGGATGCCAACGAGGTTTCCGACAGCTGTGGACACGACGATAACGACGGTATCTACACGTTTCAACGTGATAACCAAATCTCTTATAAGTTTGCTTTAATTCTCCATTTTCTCCGTACAGACGGCTACTCCACAGCCAACACCACAAGCGGGACTACCTCCGGCAGCACCGGCAACGCCCGTTGCCGGCTCGACCCCCACGGCTGATCCTGAGAAGCGGAAGCTTATTCAGCAACAGCTAGTTCTTCTCTTGCACGCTCACAAATGTCAGCGTCGAGAGAGCCAACCGAACGGGGAAGTACGACAGTGTTCGCTGCCGCACTGTCGAACGATGAAGAATGTTCTCAATCATATGACCACTTGCCAGGCTGGCAAAACGTGTCCAGTTCCACATTGTGCTTCGTCTAGGCAAATCATTTCTCATTGGAAAAATTGTGTTCGCATGGATTGTCCTGTGTGTTTACCGTTGAAACAAGCGAGCGAGAAAAGGAACCAACAGGCTGGTAAGGAACTTGCTTCACTTTTATCTCTTTTATCGGTTTCTTTAGACATTTGTCCCACTGAGTAACTGAGTCTCGAGATTATCATCAAACTCTTTGAAATACTTTGATAATGTGTCAGCTATGAGTAACCAGCGATTTGGGTTTTAAAAGAGAGAGATTTGTTTTTTAAATTTAAATTGACTGTTTTGCATACAAGTAAGATGAATAAATGATTTTTGAATTTCCTATTCTTTTTTATTGTAGCTGCAACACATCAGGCACCGACCAATCAGGCTGGTCCTGCACAAATCGACATGAAGAGGGCTTACGATGCGTTAGGACTTCCATTCATTAGCAATAACTTAAGTCAACATATACACATGCGGCCTATGCCCGGCCCTCCATGTACGTGTTGATTATTTAAATAGTCGAAAATTAGGTTCTAATAATGTGTCTGTCTGTTTCTGTTTTTTTAGCAAATGAAATTCAAGTTCAACGCCAATCGAGCCCTAACCAAGGTTTAGTCAACAGCCCCCAACCTCCGGGGCCGTTGCAGACGCGGAACCAGACAGCCTACGTGAACGCGATCGAAGGGGGCCAAGGAAACCAAGTTAACAGAGGAGGACTCGTGGCTGCGGCCAATCAGCAAGCTTCCAGCGTACCCATCGTGCAGTTGTCCCAGCAGGCGACGGGTACCAAAGACTGGCACCAACACGTGACTCCAGATCTCAGAAATCATCTTGTTCATAAGCTGTTAGTATATTGTTAGACTTGTGTGGTTTAAATGTAAAAATATCATCAAGTTTGCTTTGTAGGGTTCAGGCAATATTCCCAACTCCCGACCCGGCTGCATTGTTGGACAAACGAATGCATAATCTAGTCGCATACGCGCGAAAAGTTGAATTGGATATGTACGAGATGGCCAACTGTAGGTCGGAGTATTATCACTTGCTGGCGGAGAAAATCTATAAAATACAGAAGGAGCTGGAGGAAAAGCGACAGAAGCGCAAGGAGCAGCAGCAAGGCGGACCTGGCAGTGTGTGCAATAATAGCCAGTCGTTAAACAGCCCGCGGTCCGCGACACCAAGTAAGTTTCATAAGTCGATGAATAGAGTTACCGCTTGTTGTGTTTTTTCTAGATTTATTAAGTCTTTTAAATTTTCAGTCGTTAAATTGTTGTCGTTATTAGATTTGCCAGGTGGCCCGACTGGGCAGAGCCCGATGCCCAATGTGACTGCTCAGCCTCGGATGGCGACAAGTGCCCATCCGATGGCGGCAGGTCGGGAAGTATTTTCAGTGCCTCCACCGAATCAGATTGTTCCTGGTGCAGCGCAGTCGCCCATCAACTCTGCGCACGGCACGACGGCGCCGCAATCCTCGCTGCCCACCCTCGGCGTTCCTTTTGGCAATGTGAGCATCAATAATCAACAAGGATTGAATTCCAATTTTCCAATGGTAATTTCGTCGTCTCGTTTTACTTTTCTCGAGCTAAATCGACCGTTTTGCTTGCAGATGATGCCTTCGCAGTCTCCAAACGCCATTGGAGGTCAGTTTAATCCTAATATCACACAATCTCAACAGTTCCAAGACGCAAAGAACCGACAAATTCAGGTAATTGATCGAATGATCTTGGCTTGAGTGGTGGGAGTAATTTGTTTCCGTTCCGATTACAGTTATCTCAGGCTCAGTTTACACAAGGGTCAACGCAAGTTACTTCGATTCGGTCGACAGATGCACATCCAAATCAGGTAGTTGCACATTTGAAAATATTTTTCTTTTCGTTCTAAACGATTTTTTGTTTTTTTTCGTAGGGTCAGATACTTCCATCCCAACAAATGCCAACGCTAGGACCTCAAACTCAGGTGTCACAATCACAACTGACTCAGCAACCCGGTGCGCCGCAACAGATGAACCAATCGAATACGCAGCAACTTGCAGCAGTCAACCAACAAGCTGCATTAACTCAGTCGCAGCTGCAACAGCAGCAGCAGTCGGCCGTGCTGCAACACCCTTCGTCGGTCGGGACGCCGCAGGCGCAGCGACCACCATCCGCACAACCGACCTTGATGGACGTAAACAGCCAGGACATGAAACCCCAAATCTCGTTGTCGCAGCCACATTCGGTGCAATCGCAAGCGACGCCTCAAGCGCCGACTCCGACTTCGCTTTCGCAGTCGCAGCAACTGGTGAGCTCGCAAGCGCCCACTCCAACGCGGACGCCAACACCGAACAGCCAAATGAACGATTTGAAACCGGACATGAAAACGGAGGTGAAAATAGAAATCAAACAAGAGCCGCCCGATTTGCAGACACCGGCATCAATGTCATCTATGTCGGTTGCAACTCCCGCAGTCAAAGGTTTGTGATGCGTTAAATTAAAATGAAAAGAAGAAAATAATATTTTTTTATTAATTTTTTTAGAAGAACCTGTGTCCGGGAAAGATGATCCTTCCACTCCGATGTCGTCTGCAAGCACGGGAGATTTACTTCCGCCTTCCGTTGATATGAAACCGGCTACTAACGATGTTCCTCAACAGTCTGTTAAACCGAAAGGGCCGAAAAAAGGTTGGAATGACATGGAAAATGAGTTAATGAAAGTACTTAAAAAATGTTGTTTTTTAGTTTTTAAACCGGATGAACTACGCCAAGCTTTAATGCCGACTTTGGAGAAACTGTATCGTCAAGATCCTGAATCTTTACCATTCCGACAGCCTGTCGATCCTGCAGCTCTTCAGATACCTGTAAGACAATTGTTTCGATATAGAAAACTTGATTATTGGTGGTTTAGTTGACCTTTCGTTGATAAAATCAACAAATTTTTTCTCGTTTGTGTTTTGTCATCTCTTGAAAATTCCGCTTGAAAAATTCTCTTGAAAAACTGAAACAGTTAAAATTCATTGAGCGTTTAAAATTTTGATTTTTAGGGCTTTGCTCAGAAGAAATACGGCGAGGTAATGTAACTTTTTTGCCCCCTTTCATTTAAAAAGAACTGCAGCATGAGCGAGGGAAGTAAATTTCAATTTCATTACCTCGCCTGGTTCTTCTGGGAAAATAAAACAAATGAAAAAAAAAAATTGCATTTTGATTTGCTTGTTTGTGGTGTTACTTTTTTGCAAAGTAATTGTGAAAAATGTGTGCTTGTCTTCTCTATATCTATTCAATTCTGACCTATTTAATTCATTTATAATTTTTTTATTTTATATTCGCAGGATTACTTTGATATTATCAAGAAACCTATGGACTTATCCACAATCAAACGCAAGCTAGACACAGGACAATATCAGGACCCTTGGCAGTACGTCGAGGACGTGTGGCTTATGTTTGACAACGCGTGGTTATATAACCGAAAAACGTCTCGTGTATACCGTTATTGTACAAAGGTAATTCGCGATGTCAAATTTTGTGTTGAAATGATTTTCAAATTTTTATTTTTAATTTAGCTTGCTGAAGTATTTGAACAAGAGATAGATCCAGTGATGCAATCGTTAGGTTATTGCTGCGGACGGAAATACGTGTTTAATCCTCAGGTCTTATGTTGTTACGGAAAACAACTATGCACGATTCCAAGAGACGCCAAATATTGGAGTTATCAGAATAGGTGCGTATCAGTCGGAATATCTGTTAATGAATTTTTTGCTGAGGGAATTTGTGAGTCATTGTGCACAGTTTTGAATTGCAAGTGTTCGTGGGTTTTATACCTTTTATCATTTTGTTGTTACGTGTTTAATATCAGCATGCTTTTGCTTGCATTTCGCACATGACCAATTAATTTTCTGTTGTTTATTAATCAAATCGCAATGTTTGAAATGTTTTCTAATGAAATGCTTTGTGTGCTTCTTCTCTATGTTTCCTGTCGCCTTTTCGTATTGCGTGCAAATCTTTCGTTTTTTGCCTTGTTTTGCTTTGTTTTCCCCCTTATTTCTTCGCGTCCGTCCCGTCTGTGTGTCTGGTCCCCCTTCGTTTTTTTTTATCTTTACATCGAAATCCCGACGCACGTGTGCCCATTCTTGTGACGAAATAGCTTAAGGGCGTATGGCCTTCTCTCTGACAGATACACCTACTGTCAGAAGTGTTTTGCTGATATTCCTGGAGACACCGTCACGCTAGGAGACGATCCATCGCAGCCACAGACGTAAGTTCGATTCGTTTTGGAAAAGTGTTTTGGGAAAATGTTGGAATGTTTGTTGCATTTTAGAACGATTAGGAAGGAGCAGTTCATCGAGATGAAGAACGATGCTTTGGATCTGGAACCGTAAGTTGCGAGTTTGGTTTTTCTTAAGTTATTTTACTCATTGTTGGTTTATACGTTGAAGGTTTATCGAATGCATCGACTGTGGACGCAAGTTACATCAGATTTGTGTACTCCATATGGATAACATATGGCCAACCGGGTAAATTCGGTGTATGAGTCTGTGTTGTGGTTTTTCGATATTAACGTTTAATTTTTCTTTGTAGATTTGTTTGTGACAATTGTTTTAAAGCCAAAGGACAGAAAAGGAAGGACAATAAGTTCACGGCTAAGAGTAATTATTATTTTATTCTTTCTGAGAAACAATTTATTGAAAAATATTGTTTACGTTAACAGGGTTACCAATTTCAAAACTTGGTACGTACATTGAAGCTCGAGTGAACGGTTATTTGAAAAAGAAAGATACTGGTGCTGGGGAAATCACGATTCGAGTCGTGTCTAGTTCCGATAAAATTGTGGAAGTCAAACCAGGCATGAAAAATAGGTAATAAATGCTTAAGATTTAGTTTTTTTATAAAATATTATATTAATATTTGCTGGAAAATGTTTTTTCATTTAGGTTTGTTGACAACGGGGAACTTCCTTATCAATTCCCATACCGGGCCAAAGCATTGTTTGCGTTTGAAGATATCGATGGAACGGATGTATGCTTCTTTGGCATGCACGTGCAAGAGTATGGATCTGATTGTCCTCAACCTAATACTAGGTATTTATCAATAATATTTTTAAGAAATTCGATCGATATTAATAATTCCTTTCTTTTATTTAGGCGGGTTTACATTGCCTATTTAGACTCTGTCCATTTTTTTCGTCCAAAGCAATATCGAACTGCAGTTTATCATGAGATTTTACTAGGATATTTGGATTATGTAAAGCAATTAGGGTAAATTCAACGTTATTTTTTATATTTATCAGTGAACTAACGTCCATTTTAAGTAGGTATAACATGGCACACATTTGGGCATGTCCTCCGAGCGAAGGAGACGATTACATTTTTCACTGCCACCCACCTGAACAGAAAATTCCAAAACCTAAACGACTGCAAGAATGGTATCGGAAGATGCTAGATAAAGGAATTATAGAAAGGATAGTGTTGGATTATAAGGTATGTCGTTTATTGTTTGATTTGACGAAATTTTTGTTAAATTGGAAAATTTTTGCAGGATATTTTAAAACAAGCAGTCGAAGATAACGTGAGCAGTGCAGCTGAATTGCCGTATTTCGAAGGCGATTTCTGGCCAAACGTTCTCGAAGAAAGTATTAAAGAATTGGACCAAGAAGAGGAGGAGAAGAGAAAGTTAGCCGAAGCGAATGCGGCTGCGGCAGCTGCTGCGGCTGCTGCTGCTGCAGGCGCTGCAGGAGGTAGTACGGAAGGAGACGAAGGACCGGACGTCAATGTAAATGTAAAAATGACCGTTTCATTTGGCCGTTGGATATTTCGGTATTAACGTTTGATAAATGTCTTAGGTCTTGCAAGGGAAGAAGAAAGGACAGAAAAAAGCGAAGAAGTCGAATAAAAATAAAAGCAATCAAAGGAAGAATAATAAGAAGTCGAATGCCCCGACTGGAGGAAACGATTTGTCTGATAAAATATACTCTACTATGGAAAAACACAAAGAGGTATTAATTTAATTGTTGTTGTTGTTGTTGTTTTGCAGAGATTAATGGTTTTGTTTTTGAATAGGTCTTTTTTGTAATTCGGTTACACTCTGCTCAAACAGCAGCCAATCTGCCTTCTATCCAAGATCCCGATCCGCAGATTGCTTGCGATCTCATGGACGGCCGTGATGCTTTTCTTACTATGGCAAGGGATAAGCATTATGAATTTTCATCCTTGCGAAGAACTAAGTTCTCCACTATGGCAATGTTATACGAGTTACATAACCAAGGTCAAGATCGGTTTGTTTACACGTGCAACAATTGCAAGACTCATGTGGAAACTCGTTACCACTGCACAGTTTGCGATGTAAGAGTTGATTATATTTTTATCGTCTTTAAGGATTGATTAATATTTTTTGATTTTTTTTTTTTCATAGGACTTTGATCTTTGTGTCACCTGTTACGAAAAAGATGGTCATCCACACAAAATGGATAGATTGGGCTTCGATTTAGACGACGGTTCTTCATCTAACGACCAGAAGCAAGCCAATCCTCAGGAATCGCGTCGCTTGTCTATTCAGCGCTGTATCCAGTCGCTGGTGCACGCGTGCCAATGTCGCGATGCCAATTGTCGACTGCCAAGTTGTCAAAAGATGAAGCGCGTTGTAGGGCACACCAAGAGCTGCAAACGAAAGACGAATGGAGGCTGCCCTATCTGCAAACAACTTATTGCGCTCTGCTGTTATCACGCAAAACACTGCCAAGTACGAATTTCGATTTTTAAACGAATCCGACATTTTGACACCATTCGATGCATAAAATCGTATCGAATGTTGTACAATGTCGGGAAAGAAAAACATGATTTCTTTGAGGGGCAACGAACTCTTTCGTTCGCCCATAAAGAATGATGTGACATAATTCATTTGTAAATGTGACTATTTGAGGAATAACGATTTTTATTTGTTTTAGGAAACCAAATGTCCCGTGCCTTTCTGCCTGAACATCAAACACAAGCTCCGCCAACAACAGTTGCAAGCTAGGTTGCAACAAGCGCAGATGTTGAAACGTCGCGTGGCCAGCATGACGACGATGAGTCGACAAGTGACGGCACAACCGATCGCGGCGGCGCAACCGAGCCAGCAGTCGCCGAATCCGCATCCGGCGCTACAGAGCCCGCAGCAAGGCATAGGCATGAAACCAGCAACGGCAGGACCGCCGGCCGGGGCCCTACAGGCTGTGCAGCACGTGCAGGCGGCGGCAGCTCGTCAGCAGGCCCCGCATCTGGGCGCGGTGAATTTCGGCAAGGGCAACCCGGCCGTGAACAACGGGTCGCCGGGCGTGATGCAGCCACCACCGCGGCATCCGTCCTTGCAGAAACCCATGAATCAAATGCAGTCGGGAGGACGAATGCTGCCCCAGATGGGACAGTGGGACAACCGGTATCCACTGCAGTCGCCCATGCAACAACAGCAGCAGCAGCAGCAACAGCAACAACAACCGCAGCAGCAGGTGGTGCCGCCGCAACAACAACAACAACAGCAACAGCAGCAACAGTTACTGAGGTCTCCCGTGCCGGGTTCCATGATGGGTGCTATGAATCCGCAAAATCCAGGAATGGGTCCTCCCACACAACCGGGATTGCAGCGTCCTGGTCAAGTGCCACAAGCGTTACAACAACTACTACAGACACTCAAGTCGCCAACGTCGCAGGCGCAGCAGCAACAAGTTTTGAACATTTTGAAGTCGAATCCTCAACTAATGGCGGCCTTTCTCAAGCAGCGGTCAGTGCATCAGCAGCAGCAGCAGCAACAACAACAGCAGCAGCAGCAGCAACAACCGCAGCAACAACAGCAGATGATGCAACAACAGTCGATGTCGGGAGGATTGCAAGCGGGGCTGCAGGGTAGTCAGGGTCCAATGGCCGCCAACATGCAAGGCGGGTTGCCGTTGGGGATGCAGACGAGTTTGCAGGGCGGCATGAGCCCGAGTTTGCAGAATAGTATGCAAATGGCGACGGGAATGGCGGGACTGAAGCCCGGGCAGCCGCAGATGAGTCCCCAGCAACAGCAGACGCAGCAGCAACAGCAACAGTGGTTCAAACAACAACAACAGTACCTGACGATGCGCCAGCAGCAGCAGCAACAACAGCTGCAGCAGCAGGTACAGCAACAGCAGCAACAGGTTCCTCAACAAAGCGGACAGTTTCAACAACCTCAGGCGCCGATGTACGGCCAGCGGCCGCGGCAACCGCATTTCTCATCTCACCAAAACTTTCAAGGAGACGCGAGCGCGGGGAACATGGCGCAGTTCCAGCAGTTTCAGCAGCAGCAACAACAACAGCTGCAACTGCAGCAGCAGCAGCAGCAGCTCAAACAACAAATGGCGTCGCCCAATCATCCGCCGATGAGTCCCCAGCAGCAAGGAATGATGGGACATCCGCAAGCTCCTCAGCCGGTGTTGTCGCCCTCGCCGCAGCAGTTGATGCAGCAAGTGAGGTCGCCGCCACCGGGTGCCAACACGTCGCTCCCGCAAACAGTCCGGTCGCCCCAGCCCATCCTGTCGCCTCGCAATCAACCGACCCCGCAGGGTCAGGCGATCCCGTCGCCGCGAAACCAGCAGCCCGCTCGCTCGCCCCATCATCCCGCTCAAACGCATTCTCCTCATCCGAGTCAGACGATGCTGGCCAACCCCGAACAGAATCAGCTCGGCTCGAACAGCGAGCTGATGCTTCCAATGATGGCCGGCGCGACGGCCAACGCGAGCATGGCGCCGCTTCAGAGTCCGGCCAACCAAGAACTAGGTCTGTCACGAGACGAGTCGGACTCGCTATCGCAACAGAATTTATCGTACATTGATACAACATTTAGTGATTGTGACGACGTGACAAAGCGGCAGATTTAGTAGCAAAACGACAATTAATGTTATTCAAATAAATAAAACAAGGAAATAATTAATAATGAAATGAAACGAGGAAAAAAACTCTTGTGGCAATGGTTGCGCTGAACTCGATGAGATTTGTCCTTCATATTGTATTTTGTCTGTGGTTTTGACGAGAACAAAGAGCAAATATGTTTTCTTAATCATTTTATTTTGTATTTTGACCAAATTGCTTTTCTTCTTCTTGGAATTCTTCTTCCCGTTACCCCCAGAAAGTGTCCCGTTTTGGAAAAGAAAAAGGAAAATGAAAAACAAAAAAACGTTTTTAACAAAATGAAAAAATGTATCCCTCTCCAAGATGAACTCTTTTTATCTCAAAATGATGGAGATTTGTTGTGTATAAAAATGGAAATAAGAAAATTTTCTAGAATCAGTATGTATACCTGTAACTGCTATGAATAATTAATAATAATTATAACAATAATAATGATAGTATCATCATTTGTATAGTTAGTGGATAAAACAACAAATATTTGACACTTTAGGCTAAGGTGCATCATCAGTCATTAGAAGAGAAAATTCTTTTAATTCTTATTTCCCTCGCTCTTTTATATATTAGCTGTTGAAAAAACATACAAAATGGTAGCCATTTTATTTTTTATTTTATTTTATTTTAAATTTAGATAATCGCTGGGAGTAACCGGTAAGCTCATTAATGAAATACAAGAAAATATTTTGTCTGTGTTAGAATAAATTAACAAGTGCGCATAATTTTTTCCTTTTTTTTAATTTATAAAAAATCAATAAAGTGTGCACTGTTTTATTTTCTTATTTGAGTTGATGGAGATTGAACTGAATCAATTTCTTTTTTATTTACTTCGGCCAAATTTGAGTATTTTTCATGTTTAATTTTTCTGTTGTCATGTGTTGAATGTTGTGTTCGTATTTTCTAAGTTTTGCGATATTTTATTATTAATTGATGCGCTAATTCAGACTGCAGGTCAAATGAGATTTATCTTTAATTGGAGAGGAAGATTTGCTAAGTTTCAATTCTCTTCGATGTAGATTGAAAACCCTGAGAAATAGTCTCCTTTTATTTGTGTCTCCCTGTTGTACAGTTGATAAAAAATGTACATTGAGAAAAAAATGAACAAAAAAAAACAAAAACAAAAAACACCCATGAGCTGAATTTCTTCAGCTTTCATTTTGTAAATAATTGATTACAAATCATGCCTTTTTGTGAAAGAAAACGAGTGGTGAGAAGTTATTTAATGTGTATGTATTTT
>JAQIXT010000397.1:0-38218 GCA_034700445.1 Stenotaenia linearis
AAGGTTCTTTTTTGCGGTTTTTTTTCACCGACCGGGTGTTTTTGGATGGACCCAATTCGGTTCTCTCGTACTGGTTTATGCATTAAAATGAAAGAAATTGAGATTTTCCTACGTGAGTGGCAAATGTAAGCTAAATTAAATTGATTAATAAAGTTACTTAATTTGTAATTAATTATTTTCTAGGCTTGTTTGAGAAGAAGTCTGGCAGAGAATTAAAAGAAAATTTTGAATTTACCTTCGCGAAAAATAATATTAATTCGGAACTGATGCAACGAAGTTTGATGGAGCGCCGTAGATTTTCCATTGTTCTATAGAGCGCCGTAGCTATTGTTACTGTAAGCATAAGCAGATGGCGGTACATTCCACGGACAAAATTCCCAGCAAATTTAAAACAAGCTCACGGAACAGCCACTGAATTTATATTGTTTTATATTATTTTATACACATATTTTTATTTGTTCACTTCATATACAATCAAATTTATTTTTTATCTTACTATTTTGGTTTAAAAACCACAGTGTTAGTACTACCATAAATGGTAAACGGTCCAACTAGAAAGAGTCTTGAGTACTCACTCAAAGATGATTTTCTTTGAGAATCATTTTTGGGTGTTTGCCCAAGGGGAATAAATCTCTGCTGGTCGGGGATCCTCCGCGTTCGCTCAATTCTCGAGTAGTTTGGATAGGTAGGAGTAATAATTGTAATAATATACTACGAGTTGATTGTGTATGAAGTTTTAATTTTAATTTTATGTACAATTTTACTTAGATTATTTTATTTTTTAAAAGTTATATGTGAATTTATATGAAATTTGTATATTCTTAATAAAAAGTTATGTATTTTTGAATTTTGAATTATTTATATTCATGTATTTTATGTAATTTAATATCTTATTATAATAAATTACACTATTTAGTTCATTTATTTAATATCCAAATGCACGATTTTATTTTATTTTATTAAGGTAAAAATTCCATTTATAAATGCGCATTTACAGGCGGATCGATCGACTACGTACACGAGAAATGCAAAAGCATGCAATTTTTTAAATAACAAACGTCAGAAGAGAAAATTAAGTTTATTTGATTGATATTTTATTGTACACATATATGGTTTAGATCCACCTAAAGTCGTGGATATCCAATCCATAGTTACTGGCAATGGAACCCACATTCCATTGTAGGCTAATATTTGGTAATATATTTTATGTTAATAATAATTATAGATCATATGTAATAAATTCACACCTATAAATTACAATTACTACATTATTTTAACGATTTATGCCTATTAAAACATGTTTGAATTGCATTTTGTGCTCGTTGCATTTTAAATTTTCCGCTGCTTACTGGTGGCGCTGCATCGTGTCAGCACAGCAAACTGAAAAGATAACCCACACAATGCATGTCGTCAGAAAGCTTCCGTAGCTTAGTGAGTTGGTGACGTCAAAATTAAAACTTCGCTCACGCCTGCTGGAACTCTGATACAGATTTAACGTCAAGCAACACGATGAGGTGAAGTCATTTAACAATCATTTTAAAATCAAATATTAAATTCGATCATTTAACTTTATTTTCAGTGCTAAGGTTACATTTAAGATTATTTTGACATCAGATCCAAAACTGCCGTACAAAATGTGAGTATTCTCTTCGTTCCACATACCATATTGAACATTACTCAATTATAACTATTTTACACTCATTTCAGTTTAAACGTGCCAGAAACAACACCGTTTACAGCTGTTCTGAAATTCGCCGCAGAAGAAGTAAGATCGTGTTATAAATTCTCTTAGTCACTCAAAAATTGTCATTTATTTTTTTTTTAGTTTAATGTCACACCCGAAACAAGTGCGATAATCACTGACGATGGAATCGGAATTAACCCTGCACAGAGTGCAGGAAATGTGTTTTTAAAACACGGATCTGAACTTCGTCTCATTCCCCGAGATCGTGTTGGTTGCAAATTAAATTGATTAAGGTTCATAATTAATATAAGGAAAATTTTCATATTTACTACTCATTCTCTTCAGTTATGAATTGAATTTGATGTAAATTATTGTTATCGATATAAAAAAATGATTAATAAACTGTACAATAGCAAATATAATGCGAATTTTTAATAAAATTTAAGGAAAAAAAAGTTGATACACAAAGATTAATACTGTGTTTCTTTTAAGTCTTATAAGTTCTTTAATATAAAGAAACACACAATTATAAGAAAGCACAAACGTTTTACAAATAATATGGTCCCGATTCTATAAAGCTGTATCACAATTGCATAACTTTAATGGCACTGTAAATTGTAAAAGGTTTGCAATTTTATTGTGTAAATAGATTGCAAAAAAATCAAATGACAATCGAATTGCCATCTTGATAAATGTACAAATTTAGAAAACGTATAGTAAGTAATTTTCTAAGCTACAATAACATGACAAGTTCACCGGCTTAATCATTCTGAAATTAAAAGAATAATATTAAATCTACTTCTCTTAAAAATGCATCATTTAATACCCATTCAGCAGAATCCGTATCTTGCATGAAATCTTCGTCCAGTTCATCGTTGAAAACCAATTTTTTATGCAAAGCATTGACCAGCTGTAATAACGAACAAATTTCAATCTTACAATATTTATCCAAAGTCTTAAATTTAATTTACATCTTTCTCCAGTTGCTTTTTCGACGTTTCTTCCATCACCGGACCGTCCGCACTTCTCGAAATTAATAGAGCGCCTTTTGGAGCTTCAGCAGAAACTATTTCAAAAACTAAACTTAAAAAAATGCACTCAAATCTAAAATTCAGACTTAAAATACCATTTTCCATTCCATTGGGTTTAAGTGACAACCGTTGAGCGTCCTTATCGATCCCACTTAGCCATTCATTTGCAGTGAGCGTTGGTTCCCATAAAATTCTAGTCTCGGGAAATAAGTCGTTCTGGAACATATCCATCTGTTCAATAAAAAAAATACAAAATTATTAGCATTTAAAAAAAAAAAAAGAAAAAAAAAATTTTTCTTAATTACCATACCTTCACTCTTGGAACAGTGAACATAATTGGTTCAATGGTAGACCCGTTAAGTCTCAATGCCCTTGCAAATTCCACAACCTTCACATCGCAAATGATTTTAGGCAGGAATGACAATCCTTGATGGACAGTTGAACATTTATGATGTGATAATGGAAATAAATATGGCGAATCTTCGAGCACTTCGTATGCATACACAGTTGTATCACCCTAAATTAAAAAATGGAAAAATCAACATAAAATTTATCAACACGCAACTGAACCTCACTTTTCCAGTAAGAAATAGAGTAGCGCTGTCTTCGTCGTAAAATGGAATGAGTATGGCCGGACTGACATCGAGCGATACCGTTGTGATTGGAGTATTTAAATCGCTAATGTTGAACAATTTGATTTGACGCTCCGATATACGATCAAATCCACACAGAATCAAATATTTTCCTTGAAGAACCCACTTGATTCTTGCACCTTTGTTACCGAACGATCCCGTTCCAGTCTGTTCAAAAGAAATTTGTGAAATATATTTCATAAATTAAAAAAAAAAATTCTTTACCGTTATCGGTTGAGCACTCGATCTTGGATTATACACCCTGATTTTATTGTCCTTAGCAATCGTAGCTAAACATTGTCCGTCCGGACTCCAATCGAGTCCGAACATTTGGTCCAAATGTCCCTGTAAAAGATATTTTTCTTCTTGCGTCGCTACATTCCAAATCCGAACCGTCAAATCGTGAGCACACGAAGCCAGAATATTTTCGGCCAACGGGTGAAACTTGATTATGCTAATTTTTTCCATATGGCCTATAAAAATTTTAAAAAATCAGTAATAAATCTAAATAAAATAAATTTGCACTCTCATAACCTTTAAGCATTGCGGTGGGCGTTTCCATGGACACTTTTAAACCGTGTTCGGGAATGACCCATATTCGAATAATCCCGTCGTCGCAACCGACTGCAATTTTCTCGCTGCAAAACGGATCCCAAGAAAAATCCATCACGTTCGCGGTGTTTTGCAAAACGGGTAAAACGCCGTCCGAAACTCGACCCGGCTTACTTAACTAAAAACAAATGAAAATTAGTTAATCCCATTAATTCTTCACACAATCGAATTTACTTCGAACACTGATATACGTCCACCGGGACCTTTAAGAACCAAAGCCACTCGCTTTACGTTCGCATGAATCCCATCGCATTCTCTCGGCAAAGACGTACTCAGATTTCGTATGTTCTCAATATGTTGATCCTTGTGAAAAGGGGTTCCTTTAAGATGTCGAAATTTCGACACTCGAAATCCTGTATTAAAATTAAAATAAATCTCAGATAAAATCAAATTTTCGTTTTTAAAATTTCTTTATGGGACCTGCAAACGATTTGACCGGTGGGGTCGTTACAGCTGTCGGTATACTATCTCTTCTTGCCGGTACCTCGACGGTATTTTTGGGGCTTCCGACCATCGGTTTCGTATCGCCGCTGGGACAGTTGGCATTTGCGGCCGCAACCATTTCGCGGACCCACGAGCCTTTCGGACTGTTGCTTCCCACCGAACTCTTGTCGATGGACATCTTCCTCTCGCCAGAACCTCTGTCGCTGCCATTCATTGCACTTCTCGGTACCGGAATAGGCATGCTGGGAGTTTGGTTTTGGAATGGCGAACCGAAACTTTCCCTTCTAGGAATTGGAAATGGCTCGTTGTCCTGCACTTCGCTCTGGAAAACTTCCGTGAATCGGCTGCGTTTCAAGATAGGAGACACTGTTGGCTATTTATTTAAATAAAAAAGAGAAAAATGAGATTAAACTAACTAAAATCGATTTAACATCCATACTTTGGGTAAAATTGTAGGCTTGGGAGTCTTTTGTCTATTATCAATCTCTTGACTAGAATCTGAAGAAGAAAAGACGTCGTTGTCACTCTTCAAAATAAATTGCTTCGGTGATCCCATCAAATTAATATTCTGCAAAATAATCACGAAATTAATACCCAAAATCAATCAAATAATGAAGACATATTTTCAACCTGGGAATCTCCCATTGAAGATTTTCTTTCGGGTTCCTTGATCTTCCGATCGGAGCCACCAAACTCGTGGCGATGTCTCTGTAAAGTCGGCGTATTGCGTTTGGACGGATCCAGACTAATTTTTTTCAGTTGACAGTGTTCGCCATTCAACCATGCTTGGACGTTCAAACCAGGATCGGTGCCGTTAGTGTCAGGAAATAAATCGGCATGAAAGTCGCGGTAAGACTAAAGCAAAATTGAAATAAAAAATAAAATTTTCTATAAATTCCATCGATTTAAATGTACACAACCTTTCTTGGCACATGGTATTTGATGGGGATAATAGCAGATTGAGTTAATTGCAACAGACGGTTCACTTCTCCCTGCATTACGTCGACGGCTCGTTTAGGAACAAGGCACATGCCCTTCGTCTGCCCTTCCGTTAGATCTTTTGCTGCTAAACTCAAGTACGGATCGTTGTTTACAACTTCAAGAAACGTTATCGAAGCATCCGCCTTTAAGTATTAAAAAAAAAATTAGAAAATCATTTTATTCTTAATAAATAAATAAAAATTCTTACTTTGCCAGCAAGGAATAACATATTCGTGTCGCAATCGTAAAACGGCAATAAAATCCTAAATTAAACGTGAAATTAACAACGATTTCCATCAATTTTTCTCTCAATTTACCCGATATTCGTATCAAACGAAAGAGTTTTCAAAGGATTGTTAAAATTGCGTATATCTCTTAATACCACTTGCCGTTCGTGACCCTAAGAAAAAAAATTGAAATGATGAAGTCACTAAAGATATCAAATCACTTACAGATTGGAATCCAGTGCTGAGTATTTGATTCGTGTCGCCTAACCAGATAATACGTGAATCCTTGGGATTACTGTGACTAGTAGCTTCCTGCAAACAAATTTATTAATAAACAACAAAAACTGTTTAAACTCGACGCACCTGAGTTGCACCGGTCGTCCGGGGATCAAAAATTCTCAATTTTTTGTCTTTACACGACGACGCTATCAAATTTCCCGATCCCTGCCAACAGAAACTCTGGACGAGGTCTTCGTGTTTGTCGAACGCTAGGAAATTAAGCATCCGGGTATTAGTTTACCCCTTGAGGAAATAAGCAAACACTTACTCAGTATGTCTTCCTCTTTAACAAGATCCCACAATCGTATAACGTTATGGGAAGACGAAGAGAGCAAGGAATCTACGGTTGGATGGAATAGAACATTTTCCACTCGATTCTGCGTTTCCGATAATTGCACCGAAGGATTGAATATGTGATTCTGCAATCCATCGGGTGGAATATTCCACAACTTAATCTGTGGGATAAAAATCGGTGAGAAAAATCGATAAACTAATAAAACAACAAGACGTACGGTACAATCCTGCGATGCAGTCGCCAATAAACCATCGTCAAAGGGCGAAAAGTCAAAATCAGTGACTAAATCTACGCGAAAAAACAAACAAAAATCAGTTCTGCTCGCTAATCTCGTAAAAAATCAATTTCTAATCAGCATACCAGAATGACAGTGAAGCGCACACGTATTTCTATCAACTTTTCCCTTAAAATCTAATGGCAAAATATCAACAGCTCCACCACCTGTTGAAATATTCAATCAGCACGTTATATCACCATTTGACACTTGCGTAACATATTGGTATCACCTGGTCTCTCTTGATGGAAAACTATAAATGCAGCGCTGGCTTTTATCAAACTCCCATGCGTCAACGCTGAACTCACATTCAGATCCGTAATCCAAGCCTGGAAAATGGAAAACAAAAAATAAAAAATTCAAATCTCCGCATATAAATGAAAAATTAACTCGAATCACCTCTTTTTTCGGAATTTTTGCAATTGCATTTCTGAATTTGGAAATCTTAAATCGGAACATGGTTCTGAAAATAGAAATACATCATTAAAAATAATATACAAGTATAAATAAACAGTTTATATCCGGCGAGAACGGAAAGAGCTTCGCTCATACCGGTGTTTGTGTAACAACTAGACCCACAATGACAGCTGTGTTCCGCACACAATCAATAGCTCACATTCACCGTCACTTTCGATCACGCGGATCCTCTCGGCCTTTAACGCCTCACGGTATTACTTTAAATTATCGTATTTTTAAACTTAACTACGAGCGCCCACATCCGGACTCGGAAATTGGAATTGAATGGAAACAAACTACATTGATCTCTACCACACGCCCTCCGTTTCCATAGTAATCAAATCTACTATCAGTCCGACTCGAAATTACGAAGGCCTTAAAGGGACAGCCTCTAGCTATTTCCTCTTTACCGACTTCCTCGACGGAAATGCATAGCTGGGAGATGTGTTATCTACTTCCATCGAAAGAATCAATATGGTTAATTGCTAATTATTGTAATTATTATTTTGCAATAAAATTTCATTTTTGTGCACATTGAGGTGTAAATAAATGTATAATTTTTTTTTTAAAAAGATGAGACATTGGTGAAGAATTTTTGTGTTTCACTTTAATTTTCACTTTATTACTTACTTAATTAATTTTCATTTTTTATTATTTAAACTTTTTTATTTAATTCAAAACAACTTAAAACAACATATTTTAGTTATTTTTGAAAAATTTGCATAAAAATATAGGCCTAATATGGTAAAAACAACATCCTCTAACTTCCACAATACCAAGAAATGCGTTGTACGTCCCTTCAGGGCTTTCGTACGGCTTTAACAAGCATGCGCTGTTGCGAGTAAACAATACGCGGTCGATAAGCCTATCGAGCCGAGTCACGCTGTAATTAGACTTGGAAAAACACAAGCCTTCGCACCAAGGACATCTTTTGTCAAAAGAGGGAACCAGCGAACCTGCCACCTCACACCGCCAACACGACACCGTTTGATGATTGAGTATTTCGCCGAGAGAAAATGGCATTAACGTTATCCAAAATAAAATCGAAACTCGATGGGAAGGAACTCGACCTCAGCATGATGCAGCTGAAGGACGTGCCGGTCAAGGAATTGGTAATTTGCGTTCGATTGCGTTCAAAAATGCACATTTTCAACAACTTTCCTTGCAGGCTGCTATTCCCAAAGCAACTCATCTGGATCTTTCGGTCAATTCCATTACAACCATCCAAGTAGGTCGTTTAGTATCGATTTATTCATTTATTCACATTTTGTGACGCTCGTTTTATTTTGCAGCCAAATTTCTGCACCTTAACTCACTTGGTCAGGTTGGATTTGAGTAAAAATCGAATTCAGGAACTCCCCGAGGACTTTGGCCAGTTGGAAAATTTGCAACATTTGGATCTATTCAGTAACGCAGTAAAATGCGATTGTTGGATTGTTGGAGTGATTGCACTTGTTAATCGGGCATTGTTTTTGCAGTTGACGCTCTTACCTGAGAGTTTTTACAATTTGAAAAGCTTGAAATGGCTGGATCTGAAGAATAATCCGTTGGACGCTCAACTAAAGGCGGTTTCTGGCGAATGTGTGACGGCGCAGGAGTGTCACAGTTGTGCGAAGAAAGTGGTCAAATTCATGACGCGGATCCACGAGGAACTGGAAAAGGAGAGAGAGAAGAAATTGATAAAGGCAAAAGGTAAAAAATTGCAACAAAATACAACGATGCGAACTCACAATTCGATTTTCGCATGTGGTCTGATTTTACTGTGCACTAAAATTCGAGTAAACAGGAAAATGCGACCATTTGCGTGAATTAACGAGTTTTTTTTACTTTCGATGGAAATTTTCCTGCATGCGAATTTTTTTAAGTATGAAAATGAGCATCAAAAACGAAAAATTGATTCATTGATCTTTTGTTTTCAATCTCCATTGACAACGGTGATATGAAAACAAGGAAAAGGCTCTAATAAATCAAAATATACGATTTATTAGCTGTTTTATTCCCATTAATTTCGAAGAATAAAATCATTTTCCAGCAAAGGCGGCGTCGAAACAGAAAAAAGTGGAAGCGAAACAAGAGAAGTTGCGTCAAGAGAAAAAAGCCGCTAAGGAGAAACGCAGAGAGGAGGCTTTGAAAAAACAAGTGGCGGAGAAACAAGTCGTGAATTCGCCCAAACCAAACGGCGTACAACATTCCAACAAAAACCAAAAGGTTACGAAAGATAAAAAGAACACCAAAGCGGCTAAACGTAAGATGAAAAAGATTTTTGCGTTTTCTTTTCATTTATTTCTATTTGTTTTGTTTTTAGAAATAAAAGGAAAAAAGAAGTCGACGGTTTGGTATTGGTTGTTATCGCTCGTCGTTTTGTTCTTTTCATTCCTGGTGTGGAGATATTTGGGATCGAATTTCCCGAATAATTTAACTCAACAAGTGTTTCACAAAGCCATCGAGCAGTTGAAGGTGGATTCGTACGAGTTGTATCACCATAGCAGTGTGGTCGGGGCCGACGTTGCTCAATATTTAATCAAGTTATTTCATACAACTGTTGAAAATGTTAACAGATATTGGCAACAACAAACCTCATAAACCGTGGTTTTTGTAACGACAAATAAAGCAAAAATATGACTTGTTAATTGTGATTATTTTGACTCGACAAAACAGATCGCAACATGAAGAAAAATAATTGAAATTGCATTTTAAAATTCATATTAAATGAGTATAAGTCGAGTTCTGAGTTGAGACCAGACTTTTGGACACTGCATTGTAATATAATGCACTGAATCTGTTTGGTTCAACCAAATCAATGACCAAATAAATTATAAAGCCACTTACACTTTTCTCAATTACTGTTTGATTATATGAAATTATCTTTTAGGGACATTATTCTAGCCATTCTTGAAAATAAATATCGATTGCTTCCAAATAAAACCAACAATCTTTGAAAAAATGACAAAATTATCTGATTTCATTAAACCAGCAAAAGGATCCTTCGGCTACCCTCATCTTGCTTCCGGGTCCAAAAGTACCTCAATTCTCAGTACTTACCAATTCTTGGTAGTACCTTAAGAACAAGAATAAATTATTTCTTCCCTTCCTTGAATCCACATTTGATTTGACCGCACCTTACCATCCAATTAAATCCCACTAATTCATCATGAATGAACCAAACAACATTGTTTCTTACTATTAAACTTCAATACCCAACCTTTAAGCACAAATTGCTGCCATTACCTCCACAATACAATGTCTTACACAACCATTTTCACTGACAGGAAACAATTTTTAACACAATTAAGAAAACCATTACAAGAAAAAGATCGCAGCTTATTGCATCACAGACTTAGCTAATTGTTTCTTCTTCCTCATAATTTTTATCGTCCAACGTCTCAAGTGGCCGAGAAAAGGATATGTAGAAACATTAAACAGCAATAAAACCATTTATTCTTCATCAAAAGCGCACATATGACATCTTAAAAAAATGAAATAAATTTATTTCCATTAAGTCCAAAGTCTCTGACCGGATGTTTGCCACGTGATAAGTAGAGGATTAGCTCTTGTTCGTCCACTTTAGAGCAGAACAATATCCGAGCATCATGTCGTGGACTTGGAAAATACTGTTGGTCCTTTCCATCGCTTTTACGTGCAATTGTGCCAGTAACGTGTAAGTCAAATTTCTATAAAATACTCAATGATTTCTTAATATTTCCATCATTTCAGCAACGTGACGACTTTAGTAGGGAACATGCTAGCGGGATACAACAGCCAACTACGACCTAACTATAACGGCAAGTATTTTACGTTACAAAATACGGTAAAATTCACTTTTCTCTTTTAGGTCCGCCACTCTCAGTTGGAATTACGATGTATTTCCTTCAAATCTACGGCATATCGGAAAAAGACATGGTAATTCGAGATTTCTTAATTTTTTTTTTATGTAAAAAATATTTCACGATTGCAGCATTTTTTCACCGACTTTTATTTCCGCCAATACTGGAAAGACGAACGTCTGGCGTTCGATCAGGACGTTGGGTCTTTGCATTTGAAACACACCGATATTTGGACACCGGATACGTTTTTCCCAACGTCCAAAAAGACTTGGTTTAACTACGCGATGCATCAAAATATTTTTACCAGAATCAATCCCGATGGCAATGTCTTACACAGTGCAAGGTTCGTGAGAACAAAAGTACAAAGTGCTCAAATGTTTACATCTTTGAAATCTACAGGTTAAGTGGTCTTTTCTCTTGTGGTATGAATTTTGCTTTGTATCCAATGGACACTCAATTGTGCGCAATGGAAATCGAAAGTTGTAAGTGCGATCAGTTGTCATCTCTGTTTTGTTTCTAATTTTTAAATCCTCAGACGGACTCACCCAGGCAGACATAAAGTACCACTTTAGGGGCTCGGGAGGCGTAGGTTTTTCTCCGGACCTATCAAATTCGGCCCTTAAACTTATAGGATATAGACTTAAAACGAAAAATGTATATCTTAGCATTGGTAAGCAAAGTGAGAATACAGTTTGAATGAATAAACAACGTCTTTTCTCAGGAAACTACTCGCGACTCAGCGTTGAAGTCGCATTCCAAAGATCCCTGCAACCCTACATATTGGACGTTTACATCCCCGCAGCTCTCATAGTCATTTTATCCTGGTTGAGTTTTTGGCTCGGAATGAACAAAACTGCGAGAATAACTCTGGGTCTGATCAGCACTTTCATCTTAGTCGAAATGATGCTCAACGTCAATTCGAACGTGCCGAAATTCAACGTCACGACCGCAATGGACGTGTATTTATTCGTCTGTTTGCTCATGTCGGCTTTCACGCTCATAGAGTTTGCCGCTGTGTACTTACTCCACAGCGAAGACATGAAATGCGATAAGGTAAACACAGTCTCAAATAAATAAATAAATAAATAAATAAATAAATAAATAAATAATTTTTTTTTTACTTTAAAGCCGTCGGATCCCGAACTGAGCGAGAAATGGTTATCGTTCGTGTGCAACATTGACAAATACTCGAAAATAGCGTTTCCTGTGCTGTTCACGCTCTTCAATTTACTGTATTGGATTATAACGACGACCGTGAGTGATGTGGAGATAACCGATCTGATTGAGATTTAAATTCCCAACCCTCGAAGAGTTTGTACGAGTTTGTAATATTCAAATAAACGAATGAAAAACAAAGTATGTCAATTCTTTACCTCCTACACACATTTCCTGCTTACTAGCGGGACTAGTAATGGGTGGCATTGTCCAATTTGCCTCCATTCAAAGGCAATACATTAACTAACTCCTTCCTACTTCCTCTTTTAAATGAAAAATCCCACTTGAGTCGTGACATGTGTGAAATGTGAGATGTGCCGGCCGCTCTTTATTTGGTTCATTTCTTCCATTTTCTTGGTCTTCGCGGTTCAGCGGTATTCAGACTCGGCCAACAACACCGTTCACATCCACGAAGATGACAACGCAACGTTATTTACGTACGAGGTACCACCTACTTTGACATCGGGGCTGGAATTCACAAAAAATAACTTGAATAGATATTTTTATTAAGTTGTTTTGTGAATTCCACAAGTTCTAAGGTCAAGATTAACGTTCATTCAATAACTAGGAAACGACAACTTCAAACTCGGTGTCGAGTAAAAATCCATTAAGTGAAGAAGAAGATGAAGAGATGAATAACACGTCGCTTGTATTTGAAAACGAGACGAATATCATTTCGAATATAAGCGAGCAAGTTGAATTGAACGAGACCAAAATTCCCCTTTACATCGAAGGATTATTCGAACTGAATGCTGGCGAAAGGTACATTAGTGGGGAATCTGATTTAGCAGCGGCTAAACTCGCCGTTAAGCACATCAACGAGCAGAACGTTCTGGCGCAGTACGAAATCGTGTTGCACGTCAACGATTCGAAGGTATGACGAGAAAAAGAAGAAAAAAAATTGACAATTTTCAATTTGATTTTTTTCCAAGTGCGATTCAGGTGCTGCAGTTGATGCTATTTTTCACGCACTTTACCAGAAGCCACAAATCATCATGCTATTAGGAACAGGATGTTCTCATGTAACCGTTAAATTGGCACAAATTGTCACTCGCTGGAACTTACTTCAGGTTCAATTATTGATGGTTTTATCAATAATAATCAAAGAATATTGATGCACAACAAATGATTTTGAAAAAGTTGATTGTTGAATTTAAAGCCTAATTGTGTGCTTAACAGTATTCTTTGATGAGTAACAATTGAATTTATGCTAATTATGCAAATATTGTTATTGAAAAGGTGTCTTACGGGTCTCGGACACCTGCTTTGAGTGACAGGAACAATTTTCCCTTCTTTTTCCGAACAATTGCACCTGATAAATCGCACAACAGAGCCAGAAGAAAGTTTTTACAGAAGTTTGAATGGGATACAATAGCTATATTGCATCAGGATCATTATGTGACGTCATTGGTGAGAATTCTAGTTGTTTAAATTAATTGTGTTTGCGAATAGTTATAATTGATGTAGGAAGCTAATGACTTAATAGCAGTTTTGGATCAAGTTAATATCAGTACCACCACAGTTCATTTTGTCGAAGAGAATTTCAGAGAACAACTGCAGCAACTCAAAGTAAAATATTTCAAGTAATTCCCATCAGTTTATTGATTTCTGATTCAATAGCACAGAGATCTTCGCATTATAATTGGTAGATTCTCAGCAGACATGGCCAAGAAGCTGTTTTGTGAGGTATGTTTGAAAATTTCTTAAATTTCTTAAATTTCCTTAAGAAATTGCTCATTTGTTGTGAATTTAGGCTTATAATCTTGGGATGTATGGTGCTGGTTATGTGTGGCTGTTGCAAAGTGATTGTATTGAGCCATGGTGGGTTGATGTGAAAGACATCAATTGTACTATGAAACAAATGATGTTGGCAACTGAGGGTTTCATTGCTATGAAGAGTCACAATGGTATTATTGGAACTGAGAAATCTATAGCAAATTTAGTAAGTTTGTTTTCTTAGGACTTTTTTTCATTTTCTTATTGTTTTTATGTACTTAGACTTATGATGAATTTGTGGATCATTTCAATAAAACTGGCAACATTTTGACATCAACTGCACCTCTTGCTTATGATGCCATGTGGTTGATGGCACTGACTTTGAAAAATGCTTCTGACCAGTGGGCAGAAGAAGGAAGTCACTTGAATTTACACAATTTTAATTACAGACAGAAAGAGATGGCATTGATGTGGAGACAAATTATGGAAAATATTGAGTTTTTAGGAGTTTCTGTGAGTATGTACATATTTTATGCAGTCAATCCATTGAAATGAGATTTTCTTCATTTAGGGACCTTTGTTCTTCAGTGGTGCTGATCGAGTTGGAATTTCAGCATTTTATCAAAAACAAGGTATGTCTTCCTTTGGACTTTGGAAAAAGTTTCAAATTGTTTCTGTAGGTCAAGTAATGAAAAAAATTGCAATGCATTTTCCTGCAAAACGGCTTTTGGACTTCAACTGTCGAAATTGCGTTCCAATTATCTGGACAGGTGAGTGGAAAACTCGAATCTGCCGACATAAAACATAAAACCTAGAACTTCAATGTTAGATGGTCGCGTCCCGGTTGCCAAACGAATATTCCAACGGAAGTACGTTACAATTCATCCAATGGTATTCTTTGTATTCACATCCTTAGCAGCATTTGGAATTGTACTGGCGCTCTTGTTTCTGGCTTTAAATCTCAATTACAGAGAACTGAAGTAATACGACCAATTGAAGAGTTGTTTACAAATATATTATTGAAATAATAATAATAATTTCAGGTGTATCAAACTGAGCAGCCCAAATTTCAACAACATTACTCTTGCAGGCTGCATTTTGGTTTACAGTGGAATCATTCTTCTAGCCTTTGACCATGCAACCTTACCGAATGATAAGTTTTACGCTACCGTTTGCACGGTAAGACCTGTAAATATCTCCCTCGTTTGAAAATGTCATTTAATATCATTTCTGAATAAAGGAGTGATGTACGAATCAAGTATTTTGTCTTAAAACCTTGATTCCTCTTGCAGGGAAGAGCTGTTTTATTCTCAACTGGATTTTCACTCGCCTTCGGATCGATGTTTCTAAAGACGTACCGTGTCCATCAAATATTCCTTCAGTCCAAGAGTCTAAAGAAGAGTTGGGTAAGTTGAGAAACATCGATCCCATATAACAAAGTATATCTCTTCTATATCGTCAACATCCTTCTTAGTTGCCATGTTGACCAAGATCGAGTTGTGTGTTCTTTCAGATTCTTCACGATCAACATTTAATACCCCTAGTCTGCGTTTTGCTGCTCTTGGATATTATTTTGATCGGTTTGTGGATATTAATCGACCCCCTTAAACGCAGTTTACGGAATTTACCATTAGAAGTATGTAAACCACAACTAGCATTCCTGTCAGTAGACTTTGAAACAATCCTCGCTTTCAGATCAGCGAGGAAGATCATCATTTGACACATTTACCTCAGGTCGAAGTGTGTTCATCCAAACACATAGAAAAATGGTTGGGTGCATTTTACGTTTACAAAGGTCTGTTATTAGTAGTTGGATGTTACATGGCATGGGAAACAAGGTAAAGTTGAATATAAAAAACATCGACTCGAAGCTATAAACTTTTTTTCCACAGAAATGTCACCATCCCAGCACTCAATGACTCCAAATACATTGGTCTGAGTGTCTACAATGTCGTCATTGCCTCTAGTAGCATCGTAGTAATAGCAAGGCTATTGTTTCAATTCAAAACACTAAGTTATATTATTGTTGCAACAATTATATTTGCCTCTACTACCATGACATTGTGTCTGCTGTTTGTGCCAAAGGTAAGACTCGGTCGGTCGCAAACTTAGGCCTATTTATTGTTTTTTAGTTGCTTTCTATTTGGACGAGAGAAGACGAGAAAAACGTCAACACCAACACGATGGGGTTGAAACTGGAGTGTAATACCAGGAGATTTGTTATAGACGAAGTGCAGGAGTCATTTTACAGAGCAAGGGTGCAAAATAAGGTGTATAAACGAGAGTTGTTACAAGTAAGTAAATGTTTTTGTTTACGTTTCTAATAATTCTGAGAAAATGATTGCGAGTGAAAGTAACATCCTTACTCGCACAAAACGTGAAAACGAACTTAAAATCTAAACTAATCGTGCAAATCACGATAGATCACTTACTTTAATTTCCCCGGTCTAATATCGTTCTTCTCTGGCCGCCATTTTGGTTTTAAAGAGCCAGCTGCTACATCTGGCGTTAATTACAATTAAACTCTACTGTTTTTTTTAGTTACAAAAAGAAGCAAAGCGACTCGAGGAGTTACTCGACGAACTCGAAAGACCCACAAACGACCCGAAAAAAAACTCAGTTGATTTTCTCAAATAACATTAAAACTGTAAGAATTTAAATTATAATATCTAATATAACTGCATTAATTAAAGAATCGTTAATTTTTATCGTTATTTCTTGCATTCTAAACCAAAAACAAATGAACACGACACACAAACATCAGGGTACAATTTTTTAATTCGTTTAATTTCGTCAATGTTTATAATGAGCTAAATTAAAATACAAACTAGAAAATACAAACTGAAACCTGAGTAAAGTTAATAATCTACCGATTACTCAATTTGGCATCGACATGAATCACATTAAATAAATAAACTTCTTGAACCCTGCATTCAATTGTAAAGTGTACAATTAAAATTCCATTTCTTTCTGGCTAAAACAGAAAATACGGTGCTTTTTCATAATCGTAACACACGAGAAAATAATATAATTATTATGTATAACAAAAGAAATCTGTTTTCGTGTACATTAAAATAGAAAACTCAAACAATATATGCAAATTTATGACCTTAATTTCTTTCTTTTCCTTTTTCAATCGCTAAAATTGGGACCAGTGATGTAATTCACAACCATTAATATACAAAGAAATAAACTTAATCCGGAAAGAATTATTATACACGTATTTAAAAAAGGAAAACAAATATTGTTTGTATTTTATTCATCGTTTAAAATTTGTAAACATTTTTTTCGTCGTATCAAAATTGTTTGAATAATTCTATCACCCGGCTCATTTAAACGTAGTTGATCATAGAAAATAAAGAGAAGTAAGAATGGAATGGAAGCAACAGTGCATATTTCTAGTTTTCATCAATTCAAGTCCTAGCTCACAATTAAGGCAAGTTTAATAGCCCATTTAATAAAACTACACAAACAAATTTCACAAAAGAATTTTCTTTCATTGTAACTCGCGCAACTATATTTTTTTTTTTTTTTTACTTAACAAGAGAGACAAAACAAAATAAGAAATTTAAGTGGCTAGGAAAGATTGAAATAACCAAACAGGAAGAAGGAAAGCGAAAATCAGGTAATCCGATGTAAACAATCATCAATCGAGACCGGCGTCGCGAAAAGATGGATCGCTACTCATTGACTCGTATTCGTCCCCAGAGGCACCTTCATTAATGTGGTTGCTGTGCATTCCTGAGCAAGTTTCATTTGAGGCTTGGGGCGGACGTGAGCATTTCGCAGCCAAATCATCGTACGAGTTTCCGTGAAGCAAACACACGAGCACCACTGTCATATTATCACAGCCAAGGCCGCCCATTTGGCAATCGGGAGCAAGACACCGCGTCATCAACTCTTCACAAATCTAAAACCGATTTTTAAATTAGTTTCAAACGATTTAGGCCTACTTTAGGTTTAGTTTTACAACTTTTTCTACGCGTAAACTACTAAGTTTTAACAAAATGTTCGCAAACCTCCTCAGGTTCCATTTTTTCGGCTATCCTCGTTCGAACGAAGTCGACTACTTCTTGATTTGTCATCACATCCCATATTCCATCGCAAGCAAGAACGATGAATTCATGGTTTGGAGTTATGTCCTCGACAGTTACGTCTGGGTATGCTGAAACCCAGAATTCATTTCAGTTAAATTTCGAATGTTCTATCGTAAATATTAACGCGACTAACCCGTAACAATCTGTTCTTCTGGTCGTTTCTTTTCATTTTTTTTAAATACAAAATCACCTAAAGCTCTGGATAAGGCTAAATTTCCTGAAATAAAATAAAGTCGTAAACACTTCTTTTTCTCGATTAATTATTAAATTCTTACCATTGACCCTATTGAATTCCACCCAACCTCCAGCAGCAATAATCCGCTTCGTTTCGTTTTCGTTACTAGGTTTGTGATCGAACGACAGTTGGTGGACCAACCCACCAACTGAAGCAATAGAGCGAGAATCGCCAACGTTTCCCTATTTTTAGAAAATCATAAGTCAAATTACAAAAACACGAAAATCTCCAACAACGTACGCAATAAATTTTCTGGTTCTTGATGAGAACAATCAACGCTGTAGTTCCGGCCAATTCCTCTTTCATGTTCTCATCGTTCAACATATCCTGATCCACTTCTAAAAACCCTTGCTTTATTGCTTCTGTAACGTCGCCCTGCTTGTAGGACGAATGTGTAACGATTTTTTTGTGCACGTGATTGCCAGCGTACTGAGCCACTTTTGCGCCTAGTTTGACAGAAACAAAAATTTAAGAAAAATCAAAGATGTTTTCACCCAAATTGCTCTTGCTAGTACCAGCACAAGCAAATAAATACCTCCGTGACCATCATAAACAGCAAAAAAAGCAGCTTCCTTATCCTCCGATAGAGAAAGTAAATGTGTGTGGGCATCTTCCATATCTTACCATCGGAATTAAGCAAACAACACCGAAAATTGCATCATTTACCAACAAAACTAAAAAAGGATACTTATTCGCCATCCTTGCATACACGAAGATCCTACTTTTAAGCTATTATTTGCACAACACGACGTTTCTTTGGCCGTAACAGGTTCCGACAACGTTTGACCCATAATTACCTGCAAAAGTTGAAACAAACGCGTTTGAAATATCGTTTTATTCGATCCCTATTCCCCACAAGAATTAAGCCTCATTTAGTAAACAGTTAGCTTTCGTCAACATGGCAGCACGCCTTCCATCAATGTTGCCATCGTGATCGTCACATACTTACGATGAATGTTCAATTCGAGTAATGCGAAATCGAGTGACGCCTTCGATTTCTATCTCGCATTCTTAGCAATCGTGCGTTTATTTACTGTTACCTTTTATCTATATTAATCTGATATCCTTTGATTTTTATGTAGTCATTCCCCGAAACGTCGAGGAACAGACGACGTCAACTGTAGGCTTAAAACTTGCTCTCAAGTAGTGACAGAGGGCGCTTGTTACAATAAACAAACGACTCCATGTGGAACAGGGAAGTGGGAGTATTGCACATGCAACGACAGAAGGCTCTTCACGGCTATCGTACAAACTATTATTATGCGCAGAGTTAAACGAGAAGAAAATCGACATTAATGATTTTTATTTCTAAATCGTTGTTTTTTATTCAATACAACAGGAACAGAACAGGCTGAACATCCAAATACTAAACTTATTTCGAGACTAATAAACAATACTAAATTGGTATTGATGAAATTGAGCAAATCAAGGATTTTATACATAAAATAAGTTGCCAAATATTAACATAAAAAGTTGTCAACAGATCTAAATTTATATTCAGTTGCGTAATTTAAAATAAATCAATCCGCATTACAGTTTATCCACAAGTAAACATAAAAAGCTGTATATATATATATGTATACTGTATAAGACATATTTTGTTCATTTGATTGCGAATTTTCAAAATTTCATGTGCAAATATTTATTTACCAAGAATCAAAAAATGGAAAAATGTTTAAAAAAAAATAAATTTTCTCCCTTTGGTCAATTACATAGGCACGTTGCTAAATAGGTAAGAAACGGATTCACCATTGTGTGTACGTCTAATAGCTTCTGCTAAAATCATGGATATGTCGATGCACTGGAAAAAAAATTATAAATTGTATTCACACATTTTTAGAAATAAAAAAAATTTTACCTGAACTTTATGACATTCTTTCATGTGTTCTTCCTGCGGAATTGTATTTGTTACTACGACCGCTTCAAAACACGCGTTATTTATACGTGAGATTGCAGGACCGGAGAAAATTCCATGGGTTAAAATTGCGTATACTTTCGTCGATCCAGCTTCAACCAACCTAGAAATTCATCGAAATTTACCACTTTCCGCAATTTGAATTAATATGATCGAAATTACTTTTCAGCAGCATGACAAATTGTGCCGCAAGTGTCGGCCATGTCGTCGACTAAGATGCTAACTCTGTCTTTAACGTCACCAACTAAAACCATAGCAGCCACCTCGTTTGCCTTCTTTCGTTCTTTGTGGATGAGAGCGAATTCAACGTTTAAACGATCGGCGATCGAAGTCACACTGTTTTTTAAAAAAAAATAAAATTAAATGACTTTAATTTTTTTTTTTAAATTTAAAAATATTACCGTTTTGCTCCACCAGCATCGGGAGAAACGATTATGCTATTTCTCCATTCGGCGATGTTTTCTTTAATCCATTTCAATACGGCCGGTTCGGCATATAAATTATCAACAGGAATGTCGAAAAATCCCTGAAATTGAAAATATTTTCAAATTCAAAATTCATAAAATGCAATTTACGTGCTCTAATACTTGTATCTGAGATGCGTGTAAATCCATTGTAATAATATGATCGGCCCCGGCAACGCTCAACATGTTTGCAACTAATTTCGCTGAAATTGGAGCTCGACTCTGTCAAACGAGATATTTAAACAAGTATAAAGTAACTGATTACTAACCGTCGGCGCAACTGAAAGCAATTTTCAAGTTTCCAATTACTTAGACAAAACAAACAGGTTTAGTATAAGCAAAAGCGCACATTAGCCAATAAAAATTAAAAATTGCAATTAAGTGCCGAGTGCAAACAACAAAATTAATCTCACGCTAACTTTGTTATTCCATTCACAGCACCCAAAGAAGTCAGGTAAGTTATTCAACGAAGCAGTGTTCACAACCAGCCTTTTCATCACCTTGTCCTTCTTGTCTTGTCTGGCGTAGGGGAAGCAGGGAATGACTGCTGTCACTCGACAGGCCGAAGCGATTTTGCATGCATTTATCATGATGAGCATTTCCATCAGATTATCATTGACTTCGCCACATCCGCTTTGGATGATGTAAACATCTTCGCCACGAACCGATTCGCCTACTTCCACACTGAAATCATATTTAAAGGTTAAATAAACGAATAAAATCACCTAATTCGACTATATAAATGAAGCGTTAAATTAAATTGCGATTAAATTGCTATTAGGTTAGGCCTATCCGATCGACGCATTGTTGCCTACCATGTTTCCAGGTTACTGAATTTCTTTGTAACAACTTTGCCCAGTTCGATTCCCAGTCGATCGACCACTCGTTGGGCTAAATCTGGATGCGACGTACCGCTGAATACCTTAATATTCGGCATTTTGTCGCTGTGCGATCTGTAGCAAACACGTGTTTCTTAAAGATTGATAAAGCGTGCTGATATTTAGGGCTTACATGCGTTTCTACTGATGGTGGGCTCCGGTGGGCTCTTTGATATCTTGACGTCCAGTCCGATCTAGTTCCAGAACTACGACGCCAATGGTTTGTGACGACTAATTCCTAAACTAAAATGGATGAACGGTTCCATTTGAGCTTTCGTAGAGTACAAATTACAAAATGGCGCCTTCCGAAGAGCACATTTGAGCTGATGTAATTACGAAAAGCGAAAAAAAACCAGGTTAGAAACGATAAATTCGATTTTTAAGAGACTCATTCTTTTTAACATATTTCCAGCTATGAAATGAAGATCTTCTCAAAAAGAGCAATTAAATACGGCTTGCCGTTCATGATCTTTGTCGTCGGAGCACCGTTCGGCCTGACAGAATTCACATCTATACGATACAAATTCAGAGCGCAGCAATCGGTTTCTCGCGAACAGGCCGCGCAGATGGGTTTACAAATGAAAAAACCTGACGAAGTAACCCTCGAAAGCGAGTTCGAAAACCTGAAAAAAGTCGACATCGACACGTGGGAAAACAAACGTCTGCCGAGACCGTGGGACGAAACGCAAGAAGCATTGAAACAATAGCGTTATAATAACTTTTAATCGAATTCATGTAAATAATAAAAATAAAAAAAACGAATTTAATTTAATGACATTTATTCATCTCAATGGCGATACATGACACTCGAAATAACAAATGAAAGATTTAAAAAACAAACAAAATTAATCGAATTTAATGGAATTAACTCCGGTGTCGATTTGACCACCTCTGTAATTTCCGCGTTTCTTTTTTGTCTTCTCGTGTCTAAAATTTTTTCCTCTCACATACTTTAAATCGCGATTAGCTTGCTCGCCCCAACTCCCCCGAGACCCCATCTGTAACATGAAAAAAATACTACTAAGTAAACGGTAAACTTTTTTATTCAATTCATTTTGACATTGTTAATTAAAATAAGTCGTACATTAAACTATTCGTCAAATCTCATATGATTCTCTTTCTTTTCCTGGCTCCCGAGCGAACTATTTAAACCAAATCCGCCTCGCCCTCTAAAACTACCCCTATCACCCCCTCGACCCCGGAACGAACCCCGATCGCCCCCTCGACCACCTCGGAATCCACCGCGGTCGCCGAACCCGCCTCGTCCACGGAATCCTCCTCTGTCGCCACCCCCTCGTCCACCACCAAACCCTCCTCGGTCACCACCACCTCTTCCAAACCCTCGGCCTCTTGATCCACCCCTTTCCCCGTCCCCGAATCCCCCTCTTCGAAAACCTTCTCCCCTTCCTCTCCCGCGATTGCCATCAAATCCACCCCGATTTCCTGATCCTCGACCGCGGCCAGGCGTCTGCGAGAGAAAATGTTTCAAATACAAACCCAGTTTTGTTTTCAATTTTTCTTAAGCCGTAAGCTTAGTTTAATGCTACTGCTTATTTAAACGCTTGATACATACCCTGGCTTCGAACGAGTTGTCTCTGAAACGCGGATCAACTTCGCCAACGCTGTCGCTTACTCGTCTGAACGGTTCGTTCTGCAAATTAAATTTAAAATGTTAGAATTTACCAAAAAAAATGATTCATCTCGAATTTAATCTACACCAACCTTCTTTTTCCCTCCTTTTCCGTCACCACTTTCGTTAAACTTTTGCTTCTTGGCCTACAATCAAATATTCGATTAAAAATATTTTTTTTTTTTAAATTAATTAATTAATTTGCATACCGATGGCACGTTTTCGTCATCTCCAAACGATTTGTTCGCCTTCTTCGGTTTCTTTTCCTCGAAATCTGAATCGGACGACATTTCTTTTTCGTCTTTCTTCGTTTTCGCCTTTTCCTTCAGATCTTCGGAATCGGAAGAATCGGACGAATCCGACGACTCCGGTTTCGCTTTGTTTTTCACGGACGTATCGGCCTTCTTCGTGACTTTCTTTTTCGAACTCTCGTCGTCACTCGAATCCTCGGAACTCGAGGATTCCTCTTTTTTACTCTTAACCGCCTTCTTCGGGCTTTTCGGTAAATCCAATTCGGCTTCGGATTCGCTCTCCGAACTCTCCTTTTTCGCAACGGGTTTCTTAGCTACTTGCGTTTTCGTTTTCTCATCCGATTCGTCGCTCGAACTTTCCGTGCTGGATTCTTTTTTCTTGGGGGTTTTCGAGTCCTGTTTTTGTGGAATATTCTTCGAGGTTGGTGTCGCAACCTTCTTCTGACTGGAATTCAATTTCGGCGCTGGTTTCTCGTCCTCCGAATCGCTCGAACTTTCCGAACTGGAGTCTTTCTTCTGCGGCGTTTTCGCTGCTGGTTTCTGGGGAGCTTTCTTCGTGACGGGTGTCGCAGCTTTTTTCATACTGGAATTGGTTTTAGGAGTGGGTTTCTCGTCCTCCGAATCGCTCGATTCTTCCGTACTCGACTCTTTCTTCTGTGGCTTCTGAGGAGTTTTCTTCGTGACTGGCGCCGCCGCCTTTTTCAGATTGGAATTTGTCTTCAGAGTCGGTTTCTCGTCCTCCGAATCACTCGATTCTTCCGAACTCGATGAATCTTTTTTCTTCGGAGTCGGTTTCTGTGGAGTTTTCTTCGTGACGGGTAAAACTGCCTTTTTCAGACTCGCGTTCAACTTAGGCGTTGGTTTTTCGTCCTCAGAGTCGCTGGAACTATCCGAACTTTCCTTCTTTTGTTGCGTTTTCTTTGCGGACAATACGTTTTTCTTCAACGAATTGTTCATTTCTTTTTTCGGACCTAAAAAAATAAGTTTTTAATCATCAATTCTGAAAAATAACTTAACAAATTGTTTATACTTTGTTTATTTGCAGGAGTGCTTTGTGCTTTCTTCATAACCGCACTCGATTTGTCGAGAGAAGAATCTGAATCGTCCGAACTAGAATCCTGAATTTAAAAAATTAATAAAATATTTAAATAAATAAAACTACACAATTTAATTCCAACAAATAAATCACCTTTCGTTTAGGCTGTGGAGGTTGTTGCGATTTAGCGGCAGGTTTCTTTTTCTTAGCTTCTTCCGTGTCACTGCCAGACGAGGAAAATGGCTCCACCTTTGAAAATATTATAAATTATAAAATAAAGGTCTTAAACAGCCAGTATACTTCAACGTACTTGTTTTCTAACTGGTTTCTCCTCTTCGTCTTCGGACTCTGAACTAGAGTCCTGTGTCGGTTTAGCTGGTGTTCGTTTAAGCGGTGAATTAGTAACTTTGTTTGGTTTGCTGGCTTTGCTAATACCGTTTGGTGTTGGGTTTTTCACTGCTTCTTCCGAATCTAACCAAAACCGTTATTAAAAAGCAAATTTCAAAAAAAAAATTAATTAGTTAATTACCAGAATCTGATTCGCTAGTAGATTCTCTTTTAGCTTTTTTCGCCGCTTGATCTTTGTTAGGTGTCAGTGAAAGTTTTCGCTTCCCGCATGTTCTAATGGAAAATTTCATATATTTTTTTAAAAAAATTGAATTAAAATTTTCAAAATAACTGAATTTACTTTTGATAGTGCACGACTATTTCCTTTAAGTCGGGTGAATCTGATGGCAGTGCGACCTAAAAACATAGAAGTGTTATGTTAGAATAATATTTAATTCCATGCGCCAACACGCGTGGCCATTTAGGCCTAACGTCCCAAACCATCATTTTCCCGTTTTCACGAAAAAAAATAATAATTTAAAGAAAATGTACAAAACACTTACGACATTGGTGCTTTTTCTCAAAGCATCGGCCACACTTTTATATTTATCCTTCAAGAATCCATAAACGAGAGAAAGGGCAGCAGTTTCTTCGACAGACATTTTGAAACAAACACGCGGTTGCAGCTTCTAGTCAGTCGCCTTCGACAACGAATGCTTTAGGCTAAGGCTTATGATTGGACGATTGTCGCAACCAAGACCAGGATGCAACGCGCAGTTATTTAGCAAATTAACTGCCTTGGCGCTGCGGTCGGCCGTGTCTACGGTGGTCGATAGGGAACCTAACAAAAACAACAGAGATAATCTTAATACAATTAATTCATTATTTAAAAAGTTTTACAAACATGAACAACTTATTTTTCAATTACCAAATTGTAAAATTGTATAAATCTTTCATAATATGTACTGTATAAAAAAATAAAAGACTTTTGGTCCCAGAGAGTGTCCGAGATGCACCTTTTCCTTTTTCCCATCTTTGTCTGCAGTTATGAATGGAAGAACGGGTTATTCCTGTCTCTGTTGAATGACAAATTATATCCCTGCTTCTGCTTCGTAATGAAAGTCTTTCCCTGACTCTATCTCAGTGATCGACCCCATTTCTCGACCCCGATACCTGCACCCTGGTGGCGGCCTTCAACATCACATCTGAAGGTCGTTGTGACTTTCTTTGAGGGCTTCCTGCATTCCAGGGGTTGTCCCCTATTACCTCATTGTTGACTTTCGGTGTCTAGTGCAGTAGTGCTCTTTAAGTTTGAGACACAAACAGAGAAGTTTATTTACTTGAAGAAGAATAAGAAATAAAATATTGACTTTTTTTTCCAAATAGATAAATACACTTCCAACAACACTTCAATAACAATTTCAGTCTTGACAACATTAGAAAAAACACTTCCACTCTTTTTCAATACATCACAACACTTTAGCAACTCCAACTGGACATAATCAACTACTTCCAAACACTCAAATTAAACTTCAATATACTATTAAAATTAAAATTTGGAATAAAACATTTTATGTCAATCCTACAGACTTCAGCATGAATTTTAGTCTTAGGATTTCATGCATTTATAAAATAAAAATGACATTATCACGCTCATTCTTTAAAAAAAAATTATCTGATAGTCTATACAAAGCGTTTCCACTTCCACTATAACCTGGTCCAATTACTTCCAAGTACTTCCGACCAGACAGAATGAGGCCAGTAGTATTCCTTGGTCAGTGCTTCCAAGCAACATACCTGAGTAACTGCCCATGACTAAAGGATGGCCCATTTCGCCCCAGGCCCAGCTTCCAATTCCAATTAAAGTTCCGTTAGTTCCAACAAGACTTCCACACTTAACCCCACACATGATATAATACCAAACTTCGAAAACATGCAATTTGGCAAATTTCCACGCGTCCGTCATATCACGTTAATTCATTATTTTTCAACAAAAAAAATTATCAAATTTCTCACAACACTTCCAATATATAGCACTTCCCTTAATCGATACGGCACCCAAACACTTCCAATTGGTCAGTGGCCAAAACATACGGTATTACAAATAAACAATTTTCAAATAAAATAATTTTGGATTAGAAGAAAAAATGTTTTTTTAAATTAATTAATTCATTATCTTAATTAGCACATTACACTTCCGCATGTTTACTGTATACACAAAGCTATAATTTTCGTAGCAAAAACTAAGTGAAAAACATGCACTGACTAAACGAAGCGTTAGCAACTGAAAACAGCAATCACATGCGTTACGAAAGCTTAATTGAAATAATATATATCAATTGTTTTTTATTTTGAATTTTCCGCCTAGCCTCGATTTCATTTCAAATACACTGCGCAAGTCGGATGTAAATCAGACATTTAAGTGCGAGATAATTGGTTATTATTTAATGTCGCATTAAGGTGAGAAAAAAGCCGGGAAAATGCGTAATCTCGCTGTCATTTATTTGAATACAATTTTTAATTCGTTGTAGAAAGAACGATTTGGCCGCGACGTTCGCAGCTGACGTTTACTGTTTCGCACCAACAATGTAATCACGTAACCTTCGCCCAACCGGATGTTTACGTTGTGGACTGCAGGCGCAGAAATTGATCTGTCGGTATCGTTCTTGAATCAAATACCATACGTTAGTTTACCGACTGCACAAACGACACAGATTTTCTTCCATTTTTACTCTTCACACAACTGACGAGGTTCTATGCGAAAATACAAATGGACGCCTACAAGAGATCATCGAAGCACAACCAGCGATGCGACGTGTTGAGTATTTACATTCCGTAGTCGAATTCGACCAGAAATCCATCAAATTGTAGCATGAGTACACCGATTTCCAGCTTAAAAAAGACCAAACGATCTCCACTTCCATCACCTTCCCATCCAACTGGGTGAGTTAATATAAATTCATAAAATTTCATACGACATTATCGATTAAAATGTGTATTTCATTTATTCGTTTAGTGACGGCAGCGACACGTTCCGCCATCCTGATTTTACCGATGATCAAATCCAACATTTGACCGAAAATGTGCCAGCTTTTCGCCTCATTCGGACTATGCGACCTTTCAGGCAGAGCGAGTGCGGCCTCAGTTTATTGGAAACGATCAATACGAGTCCTAAGGGAGGTGATGAATCAGCAGCAGTGCAAGATGAAGATTCCTGTTCTACGTTGTCTTCCAACGACCACGAACTCATTTCACTTCTCATGTCACGTTTGGTTCAGCTTGAAAATCGATTGGCCGATGCTCAAAAGCAATTGATCGATAAAGTATGACGAGTTATTGAATTTTTATTGAAAATTGATTTAAAAATAAAAAATATTTTTTGTAGGAGAAAAAGATATACAAATTGGAAGACAAGTTGAGGAGTTTAGAAAGAGGTATTGAATTAAAGTTGTTATTTTAATTAACTAATTTTAACTAATTAATTAATTAAATATTAAAATTTAATTTAGAAGGTTTAAATGCCGCGAGCAATTCGGAACTCGAGCTTCAATATAAAAAACTGCAACAACAGGTTTCGGAGATGGAGGTAAATCGAGTTATGCTCGGAATTGATGAAATATTTAATTTGAATTTGATAATTATATGTAATTAGAAGTTCCTCAACGATTATGGTATGATTTGGGTCGGGAATAAAGGATCGAGCTCGTTTTCGTCAATAACCAGTTCGGAGAACAGCAGGGACGAGAGGATTAAAGTCGAGCAAGGTATTAAATTATGTGATTTATTATTTATATTTTAATAAAATTGACGCAATGAAATTAAATTATAGAAACGTCGAGCAAAGATTTTCACGTCGATTATGATTTGGTGGTTGGAAATATCAAAGAATTGAATATTTTAGCTGGAGAGGGAAAATCTCAAATAGATGTCTCGTCTGGAAAAGCAAGATTAAAAGTAATTTGATTGTGATTTGATTTTTAAAAGAAATTTACTTTGAAATTATTTGTTTAGACAATTGAACCCATTCCACTTACACTTTTCGCAAATGGAATGTTAATGTTTTCTGGTCCCTTCCGCCCCTTTACCAACGCCAAAACACGAGACTGTATTCAAGATTTTATGGACGGTTTTTATCCTTCCGAATTGCAATCCCTTTATCCAGACGGAGTACCATTCAAGGTTCTTTTTTTTTTGAATATTTTTTGAATATTTTTTAATTCACGTAATTGTTTTAGGTATCAGATAAGCGACACGTTGTTTACAGAGCAGACAAGATCCCCTTCACTGGTGTTGGAATGAATTTGGCTGGTGAAGAAAATACTTACGAAGAATGTGATCCCGGGATGCGGGATTGTTTTTTACTTTCATCTGATCTCACTAGTAATTTAAAATTTTAAAAAATATTTATTACAAAATTTATTTTGTTAATTTTATTTCAAGATAAACCATCGAGCACGCAGCGGTTTTTAGACAAATTGCCCAAAGTTGTGATCAACAGCGGGAAGTTGTTCAACGTTCGTGACTCAATTGCTCACAACTTAAAGGTTTAAAGTCGAATTTTTTTACTCGTGTGTGTGATTTAATTGGAATTCTTATTAGGATTCGCAAAAAACATCCGAAAAACTTGTCAATGTTCCAACCCTTGCCTCAAAACGAACCGGAGGACAGAAAACGAAAAGAAAAATGATTTCTGTTCGTTTGAAATCGGAATCCGGCACCGAAGTGTATTTGCTCAAACTGTACGTTGACGAAACCCTCACAGACCTGTGCAGATATCTCGATTCTTATAGGTTAGAAAAGAAAAATTGATTCGAAATTGTAATTAACTGATCAATTTCATTCCAGACCCGATTCTTGCGGCTACGAAATCATTTCTTTATGTCCATATAAAGTGTTCAACAATAAAAATGCAACTCTGAGAGAGTGCGGATTGGTGCAAAATGTTGCTCTGTACCTTCGAAAATGTCCAATCTTAATAAATCCACCTCAGTGAACCTTACTCGTCAAGTCGTCATTCATTCCATTTCTTTCACTTCCTGTTTTCCATTTTTCGTCTTGATTTTGTAACTATTTTGTGCTAGTCATTTGTTTCGAAATATTTAACCTATTTTTATGGTATCTGTTTACTTTTTGTGATTATTATACAAGTTTTATAAGTGTTTCTTGTTGGTTCAAAATGTTATGTTTGAAATTGTGATTTTTGACAGTTTTCAGAGTGAAGTTGGTTTTGTTTATTCGTTTTAACGTTAAGTAACTCGTCAGTTCAATTATTTCCATTTTCGTAACGTACAAACAAGGCAAATAACGAGTGAATAAATTATTTGTATATATAAATGAGAATTTTTGTTTGATGTAGTTTTGTTTGGAGTAATTTCACGCATGCTGTGTTGTGTGATGGTTGTACGGAACAGAAAACAAAATATTGTATTAAAAAAGAAAAAAAAAGGAATTTCACGTTCGAAATTAAGAAATTAACAGTCATATTTTATCTACTAGAATTGACAAATATATTCAGATATACAGTATTAAAAGTTGAGTTTACATTCAAAGTTGCCAATATTGGAGTCAAATTTCTTTCTCTTTATTGATTTCGACACAATTCTCGCAAACTTTTCATTTGAGTTATCAATAAAAACAATAATAAAGTGAAATTATAATGTCAAACTCCAAATTCAACAAAACTGAATGTTTACATTTGTGTGGTAGTGAAAATAGGCAAACTGAACAGAACATAAAAAAACAATTTGTAACAATTTTTTAAAACGTACTTTTAAAAAATAAAAGTGTAACATAATTAACGGCCGTCTTAACGAGGACATCTCGCTAAACGGCACGGTAAAATTTACACAAGGCACTGATAAATCGAGGCCAACCACACTTTAATATCACAGTTTCTCAGTTTCACTTGTTTTAATTTACGAAGATGAATAGAAAAAAAAATACAGTGAATATAAAATTGATAATCAATGTTAAACCTAAAAATTCAACTTCATTTTAAATCGCTGAGTTCGAAATAAAAATCTTCTCCAATCAACTTCGGACGAAAAACGAAGATTTAAAAACAAGTTATAAACCAGGTCCATATATGATCAGGGCCTCAATTTGGTAGAGTCAACCAAAATCAGCAGCTATAAATAAAAAAAACAATAAAAGTAAAATAAAAATAAAATGAGAAACAAAAATAAGAGTGATGCATGTGTTATGTAACCGAAACACTACTACTTTATTCATGGCAGGTACAATATTGCTACACCGTAAACGAGTTCGCCAATTGTTTCTCACTTTAAAATTCTTCATTTCATCAACCAACATTTATAACAGTAAATGAACATGATACAATTATGATAATAGTATTTGGTAAGAGATTGTTAATTCTTATTAACACAATTTCAACGTACTATTACAGAGTTTACGGAACATTTCCCTTATAATTATAACATGCGAATGAATATCGAATTAAAACAATCAATCTCACTAAAACCGTAATAATCAGTCACGATTACAAGGGAAAAGTAAAATTAATGTTGACATAAATAAAAAAGTAAATGAGATTGAAATTTTAGTAAAATAGCTACGACATGTACAATCTCGAGCCATTTGACGGTTTAAAATGAACTTTATAAAGCAACAGTCTGTTTATGACAATAACAAGGTTTCGAAGTGATGTTAACGGCACTCAGATTTTGACGCATACCTGTCGAAAGACGTGGCATGTCGCACATTTCACATTTATTCAGTGCGGGATTATTGTGGAATGTGCACTGAGAACACTCCCACGGGTCCCCTTCGTCGTCGTGTTCTCGATTACGGCTGGAACTCGGAGGTGTTGCCGAAGCTAAAAAAAAATTCAAAAAAAGTAGAAAAAAAATGAAAATTGGAGGAAATTCGTAAAACACTCACGTCTCCTATTTATTGAACTCGAAGACGAAGGCGGGGTTCCAATGGACCCTGACTGGCCTGGGTTAATGTGTTTATAAAAATCTTCACTCGTTTCTCCTAGAGGAACTGGAATTCACAAAAAGAAAGGGTATTTTTAAAACAAAAATAATGCGGGTGAGTTTGCTAGTTATTTTCGAAATATGTCAAGTAAACAAATTGCTGAATTCGAGCGAACGCCCACCAAAGGCGACTTGACAAATGATTTCGACGACAGCGACTGATGTTGATCGCTATTAACTCAACTTACCCTGTCCTTTGACTAAGAAATCCACTTCTCGCGACATGCAATCGCATTCCACACGCAACTTCCGCGTTTCCTCGCGCAGTTTTTTCATATCGTCAGGCTGTAATTCAAAATTAAAAATAAAAATCGTTTAAATACTTGAAGAAATTCCGCTTTAGTCTATTTATCCCGCTATCAGCCATCGACAAGTTGATCTCAAAACATAAATAGGCAGAAGTTCCATAAAAAAACCTTGATCCTGCTGCGTCTTCCTGCTCCTTACAAGCCGATGATAAAAGGGGTGACAGTAAATCGTAATTTGGAAATCAGAAACAGTTGCTTCTGCCAGCCACAACAAACATGGCCGACTTAAAAAAATAAATAGCACATAAATAAATAATAACTTTAACCAGTCGCCTTTGATTTGCATCGAACAGCTGGAACGCTTTTAAAATAAATTTAAAAACGCAACAAATAAATCCGTTGAAAAAACGGTGGCGAAATTTGACTTGCGGTGACGTCAAAGCCGTGTGAATTTTTTTTTTAAATTTTACATTGCAAAATAAAAAAAATTAAAAAAAATAAAAAAAAGTAATCAGACGTGGCAGTAATTATTAGAATGGGTGAATGAAAAAGGGAAAAAAAAGTCTGCCAATTGACGTCAATGGGAAATCGAATTGTTGCCAAATGGCAAAGGCTTTTGGTTAACCACGAGCAGGGAATGTGACATCACCACTTTGAGAAGTGCCATGCTTCATTTAAAGTGGGCCTTTTTTTCACCGGCTTTTTACGCCAAAAGTCCTTGAAGAACATACCAAGACTGACTAAACATTCCATTTTTAAAGTTGGGAAGAAACAAGCGAGGAAAAAAGCGTTCACATTAGACTGACTGATAACCTCGACTACAACGTGATTTTTGCCACAACAAAAGTCACATTTCGGCTCGTTTTTCGTCAAAATAAACAACTCGACATCGGAGAATCGGAATTGTCACTAAATCCCGCTTCTCGCGACGTCTTACGTAATACATACGTTGAATATTGCTGGATGTTTCAACGGCTTGATCCTGTTATACAATTTTAATTCCATGATCGAGACTTCTTGACGAATCGCATCCAACTGGAGTCTGTCTTCGTTTAATTTTTGATGCAATCGTTCCATTTGAGCACGCTGATGACTGACTAAAGCTGCAAATCAAACTCAGTTAGTCTCAACTCGCAAAAAACAAAATCAAATATAAAAAAATCGAAAAAAATGAAAAAACGATAAAATCATATAAAGAAATAATAAAAATTCTTCTCTTCCTCCAGCATTTCCAATCTGTACTCCAAATGAAGCAAAAGAAAAAAGAAAATCAAAGCAAAAGACAAACAAAAACACAAATAGCAAAGGAAAAATAAAAGAAAAAGTCCTATCTAATCGTCTTGAAGAAAGGAGAGGAAAAGAAAACAAAACAAAAAAAAAAATCGAAAATTCTTGTCGCCTCCTTCCCTTTCTTCAAGTTTCTTCCGAATTTGAATTTTTTTTTTTTTTACCTTTGACATAAGCAACGTCGCTGGCACATTCGTCAAGTTGAGACAAGTTTTTATTTTCATCTTCGACCTGAGTACACGAAACGTTCTTTTCAACACGAGTTAGTGAATTTTCGTCCGTGAAATTAGGAGTCAAAGTCACCAACCGAGCGCCACTGTGATCGTCATTGAGGTTATTATTGACCGAATTGTCATTAACCCTCGGTTCGGAAACACTACATATGCGCTGTTGCAGCACAGACGAACTGACGGTGACCGAACCCGACATTTCACTACAACTAGTCGTAGAAGAGGAACAAGAATGAAAAGACAGGGAAGTGCAAGCGGAAGTAACGGACAAACAAGGCGAATAAGTAGTAGTAGTAACGGTAGAAGCAGAGGTGCACTGACGGGACACGTTCGCTTGTTTCGACTGTCTTGTCCGGGGACCGGTGGCGCGGTTAAAGGTGATGTGAAAGTGCGATTTGGTCGGCGTCGGACCGGGACTCGCGCTGTAAACGACGTTCCCGCCACCGGTCGTGTTAATCTGAACGCGAGGCTGCGGATGCATCGACGGCGGCTGCAGTCTCATGTTAATCGTCGTGCTGCGCATCACCGGGGGCTGCTGGGAAGGAGGCGACAGCATGTACCTCGGCTCGAATCGGTACAAGCCAAAGTGTGGCCCGACGGGGTTGATATTCAAACTGGTCACGTATCTCGCCGGCTCAAAGGGTGCCCGTAGCTCGATCGAGTGTTGGAGCGGAGCTGCGCACGCATTTACATACGCTTGGACCTTATGCGGGGATTGGTGGTGCTGGATGCTGGAGGATGAGGAGAGAGAGTACGTGCCGCACGTACCTTGATTGGAATTCAAAGCCATCTCGCATTTGTACTGGTTAAAATGCTGGCTGGGGTAATCGTTCACGAAAATGCCCGGGGTTTGCTGGTGGTGCTGCGGCGTGCCACCGACCATCATCGGTGGGCCTCGTCCGGGGCTCCGCGCGGCCACTTTGGCCAGGTAATCGTGCTGAAACGGCTCGTACATGTTCGGCACGACGGGCGCCGACTGCGGCTGGTTCGCCGGTCGGTGGTATCCTCTCGACGAGCCCGCGCTCTGCGTCGGGGTGAACGTGTTGCGTCGCTGCGGGTTGTAGTCCGACGGCATCGGGTCGCCCGGGTACGATTTCTGGCCCACGTATCGGTACCCTTGGTTCTGGTTGTGCTGCATGATGGGAAAAGCTCGCGACGTCTCGTAGTGGTTGTACTGATCCTTGTCCACCTTGTTCAGACCCAGTTCGCCGCTCGGCGAGTACATGTACGCCGGACTGTACTGGCTAAGCACGGAAATGCACGTTTGATAATCGTTCGAGTACTGAAAAACGAGAAAAATTCATTTTTTCCACCGTTTCGCACCGTTCCCTTCCTCCCACGTACCCTATGCATCACCGCGGTAATGTAATGGTCCGCAATTTCGGGAAACTCCTGCTTTAATCTTCGAAACAATTGCATAATTGGGTCAGCCGTGGCCATGGTTTTTCTAGCGATGAGATGCCAACATTTGATGAGTCGCTCGCAGTGGATCACTGGAAAGAAATTCACACAATTTCAGTTTGAAAATAAGTCAATCAAGTCAATGAAATGTTACTTACACAATTAGTTTTACTCATCAAAACAGATTTTTAGCAATCAAGATAAGCAGCTGACTTATCCAAAATACCTTGCCAACACTAGTTGGCTTCACCCAAAATAGCAGTAATGAACCCATGTTAAAATGAGACTGATATTTTGGGAAACTATTTCACACACTGATAACACGACGTCAGGACATCCCACAACTACTAATAAACATGATTCACTCTAAATCAATCAATTTTTATTATTATTTAACCGAGTTTCAACAATCGCGCGTCTAGAAAATAACTAATTGCTATTTAACGTGATTATTAAAATACGAAATTTTAAGGGAAGCTAAGATGGAAAATTGTGAAGCAAACGTTGATTTTTTTCAGTATTTTCGTGTATTTTTTTGTCGTGTGGTTAAGTTTTGCCCAGGAAGAGTTTAAATAGTTGAAAAGTTACCCGGCGTTGGGTTTTTAGACGTTAATTGGCTTTTTGGGTATGGAATCGTTCGGTTATTTTCCACCGTATTCTTACCTCATCATATAAGCTAACGGCAACTAATTTCAGGTGTATCAGTCAACGTGTAGCAGTCAAAATAAACCATGAATTCGTGGTGTTAGGTTAACTAACTAAAGCTTCGTCCCACAACTCAATCCGGAGCGCACTTAATCGACCAATATGTCGGACAGAGTCACGTGATTTTTAGTCTTGCATGCGATTTTTATTTTTAAAGCAAATTACGGCCGTAGAATTCGAAAAATTTATTTAGAATTTTATTTTATGCTTTTGAGTGAGTAAATGCGTTATTTTGCTCGTAATTTTTTTTTGCATCGAGTACGGAGTTAGAGCGGAAGTTGTAGTATCGGGTTCTGTTGGATTGGAAGCTGTTGGAAGTTACGTATTCGGTCGTTTTTTTACGGACGAAATATCGGGAAATCGGAGAAAATGTGTTAAGAAATGATTTTTTTAAGTGCACATTGTAAAATTTATGCTTTATTGTACAAAGTTTGTTTATGAAACGCTTTGTTAATAAAAATCCATTGATGTTTTAAGATAATTACATTTTTTATTGTTAATAAACTCGCAATATTAAGGAAATGTTTTGCCTTAGCAACTGACACAATTTCGTAACGTTCGGTAGACACCGCTGCTCACTCGACCGTTCACTTTATTATCATCCGAGTTTTCCTGACACCTAACGGTAAATAACAACACTAGCGAAACATATGGTTCTTGTACCAACACCAGCAGAGACACCAGCTGATTGTAAATTTATGACGTCACGCTGGACGACGGTCTCATTGGTCGGCTCCATGACACAGAGAGTTTTCAATCTCAGCTTTAATTTTCCACGATTTTCCCCCACAATGCCCAACCACAATTGCTTCGAAATGCCGCTTCTTATTTTTATTTACATTTTCTCTCGTTTACGAGTTAAAAAGCAGCTCAATTACAAAAGCGAAAATCAATGCACGTGATTTTCAAATATCTCTACCAAAACAACCACATTAACAAGAGGCCCGCACCAAAAGCCGACGCCGACAAATTTCACGAAAAATCCCAACAATTTCACAAAATTCCAACCCCAAAAATTTTATTCCGATTAAAATAAACACAATTTAAAAAGCAATCCCAACTTAATCGAATCATACCACGAACTCACGAAAATTCGTCTTCGGTCGGGCCTTTGCGCGCGAAAACCCGGATGGCGTGGTTCCACCATGCTGTCTATTACGGGCGACAGTGAAATAAGTTTGTCTAAAGTTTCAATGAACATTACGCCCCGTCGTACCGATAGTGCAGCCGTGTTGAAAAAATGGCAAATCAGAGCAACATCATGATTGACAAATCAATAGACGATCGATTGCAAGTCATACGGAAGCTGCTGCCGTTGGCATCGCGCGATCCCGTGATGAGGAACGTGGCATTCAACTCTTTGGCGCATACTTTAGATAAACTGGTGACGGACGAAGAAGCAAAAAAATGCACATCACTCATTACCTGTTACGTACTAACTCTGCTTAAACTCTCCATAAACTGCCCGTACGCCGACATCAGAAATCAGTGCAATTTCATATTAAATAAACTGCAAGTAAGACTTTATTTTCCATATTTTCCAAACTCAGAATTTGTCTGGACATGTTTTGGTAAACAGATCTCGCGATAAACCCGTGACCAAAGCTCAATTTTAATTAAAACGACCGGATTTATATATCCCGTTGCCCGTTGCCAAAAACAATACGAAAATGGTCCGAAATTCTATATCGCAACTGTGTCGGAAAATGATGCAACGAACCTTCGGCAATCGATCCGGACACCAGTACATGTCCAAACAAATTCCCGGGGCATTTTTGTGCAAAATACGATGGTAAGTGTGGAAATTTTCACGTGATTGATAAGATTCGGTCAGATAAAATCAATGCGATAGCGCCGTTTCATTATTTGATTATTTATTTAACGCTAAAGCCGATATAAAGTGGTTTAAGCTGAGAATCGTAAATAAATAAAGATAATCAAACTCGAAGCGATTTGATGTATAATAGATGAAAATGGATGAAGGGTTCTTTGACCCTCAAAGACTTTGAGTCTCAGGAGAGCATTTATCGATATTCCTATTGATTGCGAGTAAATAAAAGGATTTTTATTTTTATTTTTTTATTTATGGCAAAATTCTTTTTCCGGTGCACGTTCAAGGGCTTTGTTCGGTATTGGGCTGTTGCTAGGGCCCTGAAGAGTTTCCAAGGGCCTCTTTCGATGAAATGATGAACGACTTTGGCCTAGTTTTCGCTCCCTTGTGGAAGGAATAAAACAAGCGCAGTTGCTTAGCAACTGAAGCTGTAACCGGTGGGGATTAGAAATCGTTGCGTTTTACATGATGAAATAAAATGGTGAATTGCGCATGCGTGATTGTTGGAAAAAATGTTGGTAATTTGTTATCGACCAAAATAAACGAGCTGATTTGGGAATTGTAAATAAAAACATATAGAATGTTTTTTTTTTTTTTTTAAAGTCGATTTATGATCGAATCGGATTTATAAATAAATCGAATTTAAGGGTGATTCGAGGGATGGTGGGAATAAATACGAAATCAATGATGTGGTGAGAATTTGGAATTTTTGTTGTTGTTGGTGATTTTGAAAATTTGATTTTCACTGATTTTATCCATATAGATAAATCTCAAAATGAAATCTCGTGAGATTTACGTGAGAAATTTTATTTTTAGGCTTACGTCATTGTTCGATAAACAAAACTCGATTTACATTTTATAATTCCACACAATGACGTAATGAAATCTCGAATTCAACTCTTCGATTAAATCAAAATAATTTTTTTAATTTATTTCCAAACTCAAATATCTTCTCCCCCAAGTAACTTCCTCTAAAAAAAAAAAAAAAAAAAAAATCCAAATTATCCCACACTAC
>JAQIXT010000398.1:0-38138 GCA_034700445.1 Stenotaenia linearis
AGGGAGGGTGGTGGGCAGTGGGGGTGTATGGAGGTGGGTTTATACGACGAGAGAGAGTGGACTTTGTCTTTGTTTAATCAAATAACTTTAGAGAAATTGAATTGAAAGTTTGTCCACTCAAAGTTGACCGCACTCGACTTTACCTCGGGCTTTGTAATGTGCTTAAGAAATGGCCGACAGCCATGGTCAACAAAGTGAGCGAATTAAAAAGCCTCGGGTCATGCGCACAGAGGTCAAACGATCGCCAAAGAAATGTTCGACAAACTTCTTATCGCCGCGGTTCTTATTTAAATTTTGATAATAATAAGCGCGTCAATTATTCACCGGCTTCTCGTTAATTAAAATTATTACATTCATATTTGATTCGGTCCTGGGACTTGCCCTTAAGAACCGCGCCGTTTGCGCGTTTTGCGAACCAAAATTTAATGCCGGATTTGAACGAATCTCGTTGATTATGTCAAACCGGTAAATTACCGCGTTCACACTTGTCTTGCTTGCTTACGTTATAAAATATAAATTCAATATGGCGCCCGTCACTCCAAAGTAATCGATGACAAATTTATCGAATTTTACGCACAAATGCGATAAATCAGCCGCGTCTTGCGAATATATTTCACACTTTTCGAAACTCAGTCCGACTGCTCTTTCGGCCACTTCCTGTGGCCTTTTGTTGACCCAAGAGAGAATCATAGGGGATTTTCTAGCGGGGACCGAGCACACAAACACGAAATAAGTTTTATAGGAATTGTGCAACGTCTCCCACCCCGTCACAACGACGCGCCCTTAAAAATACATTTTGAAACGAGTTTGTTGCAAAGAGGGTTTGCGTAGTTGTTGCAGTGCGGGAGGGGGATATCTGTCAACTTTATCAAGTGTTATGGCATGTCGGTGAATAATGGATGATTTTGAGCTGTTTCTGGCCACTGTCCATCTGCATCTAGTGACACCAATACCATTCCCCGACCCCCCTGTTTTCCACTCCATCTGTATGGTGAGAAGTAGACAAAAGGTAAACTTTGCATCTCGTTCAAACTTTAGCATTAGGTCGTAATGGAGGCGCGAGTTATAGAATCATAAACAAATGATGCGCTCAGATTTTATTTTCAGATTTCTTTGCGACTCGAATTGATGCAAAATAAAAGTGGAGGGAAAAGTTAAAAAAAAAAATTTTTTTCTTCTCTTTTTATAGAAATTTCTTTAAATTGTGGAGAATTGAATGAAACTGATAGTCGTATCATTGGATTTAAATGCTGTAAAGGTTGGAAAGGAGGTTTAGCATGAATTTTTAATGCGTTTTATGTGTAAGTTACTACGTTTGCTATTATTTGACATTTGCAACTTGCTGATAACAAGATATACGACTGATATATAATTGAATAGAAAATTTTCACTTGCTTAACTTTTATCTGCATATAAACACACCTGTTCATGCTGAAACATTTATCACTTGATGACAATCGCATTGCGCATCGAATGAGTTGCGATGAATTTTTTTCGACAAACTTTGGAATTTTCTATTTACATTGGGGAAAAAAATAAACAGCATTTCTAGTGATTTTTTTTTTGCTTTTATTTATAGTTTTACAACAGCAGTGCGCCTCTGAAAAATCATTATTGAAAAATCAAAAAGGGGGCTTCACCCTAATACACTTTTTCCTACAACGTCTGCAGGCGCAACGTGATTTCGCTGTACCGAGGCGCGTGTCCCCAATGTCCACAGTCGCCCACATCAAACACATTAAAAATAGATGTCATCGTCTTAGCTTTTCTATCAAAAGTCTCCTTCTGGCTGATGTTCTTTTGTTCTTTTTTATACTTTATTTTTCCAATTTTTTTTCCAATTTTTATCTATCAGTTTTTTCCCTTCCACTCTTCACAACTCTCCTGGGGACCCAAAAAATAATATCCCTCATTTTGGAACGTAAGAAAAAAGAGAAAAAATTAAATATGACGAAATGGGGGACCCCTATTACGGTCGAGTTATTATTATATAACGTTAACCCTTTTCAAAGTTTGAAAGTTGTAAATAAAAAGCAACTCACCTCTCTCTTATGTAACGCGAGGGGGCGCGAACGGGTTGAGACGCGTGCATCGCACAAGTGGGCGTCGTTGATTGGCTATGCGCACGCGCCTTGGGCACCCGTAGAGGGGCGTCGCAGATTGGTTTGCGAGGGACGCTGTTTATGTTTATTTTTCCGCTGAGGTGCTTGCAATATTTATGCAGCCTTTAGTGATACATGCGCCGATAGAATGTGTAAGAGGGGTGAGATGGGAGGGGTGGGGAGGCGGGGAGTAGGGAAAGTGCCTTAACAGATTTTACACCATTATCCCCTTCTCTGTTGCCGGTTTTGGGTGGCGGGAGTAGCCAATGGGAGGAGAGAGGAGTCTGAAAGGTTCGATCGCGATAGGGCTGTGAGGGATTGAGGTTTGTGTTGCGAGCCGTGATTGGGGGAGAGATGCATGTGTGAGGATCCTTAGGATTTCACGGGTGATTAATGAAAATGTTGTTGATGGACAATTGTTGTTTACGGCGGGGTTATTGTGGAGGAAAGGGTTGAGGTGATTTCAGTTTTTTTTGATTTTTTCCATTTTTTTTTCAGTGTTTGAGTTTGGTGATGGAGATTGATGGGTTTGAAGGTGTTTGAGTTAATTAGTAATGGTTGGTTTGGTGTTCGAATCTGTGATTTTACTCGTTCTGTTAACCCTTTCGGTTTGACTTGATGGACTTTTTATTACGCGCATAAACACGCATAGCTTTGCTGTTACCGGAAAGAGTAACATCCTGCCCTTTTGGAGTGCGCTGCGATGCCACTTCCGGTTGAGTTTGGGGTTTGAAATCTCGGCGGCACTTGGGTGTACGTGTCTACTTGGAGTCTCTTTAATTTCGAGTCCCTAACGCAACCGGAAGTGCCATTCGAGCCCGCTCCGAATGGCAGCAGAGTGCCAACAAGACACCTTTTAACGACCGACTCGGTCGACTCGATGAATCGACCTAATACACTCTTCATCGCTTCTTAACACGTGTTTAGCCAACTTATCTTCCCCCAACCCACATTCAATCAGTAAACAGGATTAATGCCCATTCCCAGCACAGAAAATCCAAAAATTTATTTCCCTTTCATGTTAAAAAAAAAATCAACTTGAACCTCTCAATTTTTTATTTTAACCGTAAAACATAAAGACGAAACGCCTCATGTTTTTCACTCCCATTAAATCTTATTCATAACTTTGAAGACGGTAAAAAAAAAAATCGAAATAAATAATAAATGTCGTCAAAAATTCTTAGCACATTCCTGACATTCCTTATTAGCATTGCACTAATGCCATTTGCACCTTAGGCGTAGGTGGAACCATCAATCATTCACTAGACCCCCTCACTTTGCATTCATTGATAGAATCCTTTAATGGCGCGTTCCCTTCCTCCCTCTCTCACTCTCGTCTCCCCTTCCCACCCCCAATTCGTTTGACCTCCCTTCCTTCCTCTCATCTCGCTCACCCGACCCCCGACCCCTTCTTTTGCTCGTTTGGTGATCGCATTATGGCGGAGCGTCCTTGTGCCTTTGAATTTAATAAAAGGTAATGCATGACAAAAATTACCTTTTGAATTATGCAGGGAAACTGAACCCGACATGGACGCCATATTGTGCAAATCAATGATTGAGAGAAGCTCTACCCTTAATAGACGCCACTGAATCAGCTCAAAGGTAACTTGAGATGGTAGCGCCATTGTTCTGCGTGCTATGTGATCTCCTCCTCCCCTCTCGCCTCCTTTTCTTTCTCTCTCTTGCTCTTGTACCTTGAAGTGTGATCAACTATTTATGGGGTCTGTTTCGCAGTTAGTCCCGTTCAGGAAAAGTTTTTCAAACGGTTGCTCGAGTTGTGACAGATCAAGTCTCTCTTTTCTTCTTTTTCTTTTCTGGTAGTTGAGTTTTTTTTTGTTTTTTATTTTGGTTAATAAACGAGGATGTAGTAAAGGAATTGGTTTGGAGGATGTTTGGGGACTGGAAAGTTGGTGGGAAGTAAGTTTAGCTGTTGAATAGAAGTTATTGAATAGAAGTTTGGGGGAAAGGCATTTATTTGCTGTATCTTATGCGAGGGTAAATAACTTTTCAGAAGTGGATTTCCACGAGCTTCGAGTGTTTCCACTGGGGATGTTGTATTTAGATTGGAGGGAGGTACTTCATGAACAAAGTTAACCACACTAGCTGCATTCGAAAACTGATTGCACATGTTCGGTTGTGTGTTTAGTGTATTTAAGTGTAACTTTTGTTTTCGAATGCCATGTGTTTAAATTTGTTGCACTGAACAATTACACATGTTTATGCGTGAATTGCGTGTGACATCTGGTGGTCTTTCATGTCGCAAATATGGCTGAATGCATAAACAAACGAAAATATGCTGATGCCTTAGAAGTTTAAATACCAAGATAAACCTGTTTAAATGCAATTAAACAGGTTTAAAGGACTTTTCGAATTCAGCTACTGATTTAGAATCTTTTGAGATTCGGATAGAATTTTCCGAAAAATCGCTTAAATTTTTGTTATGTGATTTTAGAAATTCGGATTTGGATGGAAGACCAATTAATTGGCACTTATTTGGCATTGATTTAGATGTAGTTATTTTCTTTTTTCTGTGTAATGTCTCTTTTTTGCATTTTTTACACATTGTCTGCGGTAAATAATTTTTTCTCCATTTTTAGCATTCTTTTCTCATTTCGCAATTTTCATTTTGTATGTGGGTTTTTCTTGGGTACCAGCTACTTCTAGTACAGTAGAAACTCGATTATCCAGACTGCTTGGGGATGGGGGTGGTCCGGATAATCGAAAAATCCGGATAATAGATCCCCATCAATCCTCGTCTGATCCGTGCTACATCTGAAATATGGTATTTCAGATATAGCAGAGTTGCTAACAGTATTATTTTGTTGACAGTTTTCACATAAGGTTTGTCACTCAAAACAGTAGGCAGGTTCATAAAATCATTTAAACATTATTTCCCATTTAAATTACACTGAGATACATTGTAAAAAAATGTTTAAACATGGCTCAAACGTGTTTAAATGATTTTATGAACCCGCCTACTGTGAACAACACTAACCTAACCCAAATATTCAGTCCGGATAATCGAACATCGGGATAATCAAGTTTCTACTGTATGAAATTTCATTGTAGACACAAAAATCTGAATTTTAGTAGAAAATGCGATTTTCGTGTCTAACACAATGGACGGGTTTGAAACTCTTGAACATCGACACAAATCAGTGTAAGAATTACTACAAACTTTTCAATATTTTTGAGACCTCTTTAACATTGTTAAAGTTTGTTAGACAGTCGAGGGAATTGACCACTCCTATACGAAACAGAAACTTTAAACTTTATAGAAGAAAAAATTGTAAAATTAGATTTGACCAATGAAGTATAACTCAAAGTACCGTATATTATTTATGCGGTAAAGTAAATAAAAAGTAAACATCATTTTCCAACAACACGATTACACTGATTTGTGTACACTTTGTTGCAAGAATAAAGACGTCTCGTGACAGTTTTGTGTTTTCTTTTGATTCGGTGTCAGACGCGATTATCAAAGGAGTTGGTTGTTGCTGTTAGCCGCAATTGGCCTCTGCAGATCCCTCGCGTTGTCTTTTGTCTGTAAGTGGTTTTGAGATGCTCCTTGCTATTTAATTAGGCTAAACAGCTTCGTTTCAAACTGAGCTGTCTTGGCACACTTGAATTATTCAAAAATGTTCCATCCTCCACCTCATTATCATTCCTAAGAGGCACTGAGACAAATGTCAAACCATGGGACACACTCACACACGTCTATCCGCTTGTCACTTTCCTTATCTTCTCATTGACGAGCATTTTTGTCGAGGAAAAAAAATAAAAATAAATAAAATATCGGTTTAAACTCGCTTTTTGCCAAATATTTACTCGTTAATTGCAATTAACGCGTTTATCAATCGATTCGAAACGCTCAAACACAGAAAGGCACTTAGTTAGGCCTAAATTAAAGACTCAATTAATGAATTCAACAAGCCGAACTTGCTGTCTTAGGCTCGAAACATGGCCGCCGGGCAATAATGCACTTTGCGATGGTGTGCAAACATTTCTCACCCGAATCTTCTCGATCCCTTGTTATATGGTTCGGTGAATCTCAGAGAGTCGAGGGAAAACACCTGTGAAATGAGTCAAGTAAACATAATACAAAACCCGCGGTTTCCTACCCCGAGGGCTGTTTCGTTAGATAAATGATACCATATGGTGATGATAAAACGTCATTTTGAAAAAAAAAATTTTAATCTTTTTTAGGGTGTTTGTCGTCTGGATTTACAACTGCAAGGTCAGCTGGCCTTGTTAATGTGGTGAATTATAAATCGAATGACGTCATGTATATCATGTTGACATGCATTTTTGATCGCATCACTGCACGGAAATGAAAAAGTTTTCATTTAAAATGTGGATTTCAAAATCAGAAATGAGGAGAATAAAATAAAACGAGCCACAAATTTTTAACGACCATAAAAGTTTGAAATAATGATATTAATACAAACTTCATCGCGTTTGTCAGTTATTTAACTGTCATTTTTAGCATTAATCATACAACGTTATGAATCTTCCATTGAATTTCATTATAAAGTCTCGTTTCCCGACAATTTAAAATTAATTAATTCCATTCTTAAGAAAAAATGAAAAAAAATATATTTTTTTAAAAACCCTTTTCCTCCGAATTCCAACTCGTCGATCAAAAGTCAAGAGTGAGGTACAAACGACCGCGAATTATCGATTTACAATTATTTACATGTCACCCGGGTATTTTATCGTCATTGTGATTAAGGGCTGGGTCTGGGTCGGTCGCCATTTTATTTGCTCGCTACACAAAAACCTTTTTGCCCTCTTTTGTAAACACATTTTGATTAATTACTTTTCTCTTTTCTTGCGCGGGGCCCTCTGGCTACTGTGTACACACTTTGTACCGAAAACTGGCACTGTACGCATGCGTCGTGCATTATGCATGACAATCCCGACATGCAGCGCACCACAGTTTAAGTGATGACGTCTGTACCGATGCGAAGGGGCAAGGGGAGAAAGACACGTAACACCTGACAAGGAAAATGCATTCTTTGTGTTGAGTCGGTCCTTGACTTCGTGAAACTTTCACGCGACACGTGACAGCCACGCCCACACAGTCCTCCCACGTAACCAACACCCCCAACCCCCTACTTGGCCTCCGAGTCACCTGAAAGGTGATGCATACTCGCAAAAACCATTTTTATCCCATTTTTTATTCATCTAGAATTCGAACTTGAAAAAAAAAATCAAATTTCGAATTCTCGAACATTAATCGGTTTTATAATTTTTTATAAATTTTTTTTCCAAAAAAAAATTTATTGTTATTGTATTTTTTTATGTGTTTATACGATGGTGTTTGGGGTGATTCGGTGTTATCCAATCAAGTTGGTCGCTCGTAAATTTCTCTTTACGCTCGACTTTTACGCCGAATATGTTTCTAAAAGTGAGAAACTCAAGCCCGGTTGCAGCGGGTCTTGCACCTGATTACACACGTTAGAAGCATGTGGGGTTGGGTTGGGGATGCTTTCAAAAACCTCCCATAAATCATTGCGGCGGAAGTACAGTTAACCTTTGACCGAGAGCATGCGCACAAGCGTGCCGATGGCACGTTATGGTCAGTGGTCATCCATCTTGAGGTGAACGATGGCATCAAGGAGAGGAACAGCCCCATAAAAGTCCCCTGCAATCAAATTCCGAATTTTTTTTTTCTTTTACAACAATTTTACAACAAATCCCTCGTTGGATCGTCTAGTGGAATTTTAATGTCACTCCTGTCCCCCCCTCGCCCCCTCGCCCCCTCACGAAGGATTTTCGACGCCATTTTTGGGATTAATAATAAAAAGTTTGACTTACCTGTATTTCATCGTGTGGCCGTTAAGCTTTTTTTTCCTCCATCTATACCGTAACCGAGTTTACGCATGCGTCTTGGCGCGCCACGCGGCGGCCTAATTGAAAAGTAATTTGATTAGGGTGGGTTGTCGGTGATGAGAGGGGCTGTGAGTGGGCGCTGGGGGAGACCCGAGGGGACCCAAGAGGGCGGCGTGAGGCCATTGTTGCGTGTTGACCGCCGGGGATATTCTTGCCACGTGCGCAATTCGTCACCCCCTCCCACCCACACCACACTTTAATGGCGCCCAGGTGGCAACGGAGCCACATTCTAAGTTTTACTTAGAAAAACCACAGTCGGAAGAGGAAAAAAAAAAGATTTTCTCGTTATTAAATGGTCGTCATTATTTTTTGTTGATTACGCATGCGCCGATTTAATAATTACATTTTGTCTCTCTTGTGCCGCTATGGTTTCTGCACCTGCGTGAAAGGTAGAGAATAATTTTTAATTGAATGGCATAATAACGCCGCCGTCTCGCCCCAAACGAGACCCGCGAGATTTAGCAAGTGAAGAACAATTTTGTCGTAAAGCGAACATAAAACAAAAGAATGGACCAACTGACAGCTTGACTCAAGGCTCAGTAAATTGCTTTTGTAACCGAGTGTGTAGTCGTGTAATATGGAAATAAAGGGGAATTCATGCGAGATGAATATTAGATACGGTAAATATCAATACGGGGCGCAGGAAAACATTAACAAAAACAAGAAAATTAAATATTAATCGCGTCAGATTGCGCCCGTAATTGCATTATTTGATGTGTAATGCGGCCGCGGAATTTTATTCGAAAAATGAAGTCACTCAACCCGAATTTTCGTGCTGCGTTCGGTGTAATAAACGCAAAGTGGTAACGTGATGATTGGTTTTTCCATCGCGTGGGCGTCCATTTTGAATTAGGCTATTGAATGATTGAAGAGCCGCCGAAATTCGATACAAGACAGAGAAAATGAAATTAAAAATAATGCGTGCACCCATAATTCCGTGATGGGAATCGCAAAATGGCGCCGATTTCTCAAACACGTGACTCAGCACGTGCAACACGCTACTCATTTCCGGTGTCGGTTTCCCCGACTCTTAATTAAATTAATACGTTACCGCACACGTGCCGTTTTGGCTTTTTCATTTTCCTTTACCCCCCTCTTTGCCTCTTTGTAGCATCCGATAGTTTTGTTTTCCCTCACCAGTAGTCGTCCCCGTCTTCGCGAGGGTCCGCGAGGTTCCCACGTCTGGTATCACGTAGTCGGTGTCATTAATTGATACGAGTACGAGTTTTATTAGCGTCTCGTGTCTCGACGGAATTAATTATGGACATTTTTTTTCCCGTTTCTTTTTTTTTCGAATTATTAACTTTTTTTGGCGTTTAAAATATGGAGGGGAAAACGGGTACTTGTTGGTAGCGTATTCCCACTCTTATTCAAAAATTGAACAGCTCATTTTTGTGTGCGGTAAAAAATTGAACAACCAATTTGACACACGGTACACCCTCACTTTCGTTCTATTCAAAAATTGAACAGCAACGTTTTGCTCGATTCGGAACGATTGAGCAACTCAATTTTAACTCATTTATTCAAAAATTTAAAACCGCATCATTTTGCCGCCATTTTTCTTGATCTCGTTTTGAATAATTGGTGCCGCAATTAAATTTTTTTGCGAGCGCGTGAAATTTTAAACGCGTTTAAATAAGTATTTACTTTCATTTTCATTTCTTTTCTTTTTATTTTTTCGTGCAGCTTCAAAATTTAATTGAAAGCGTTTAAAAATTCACATTGTTTTTGCGAGAGGCCAAAATGGAGGCCAATTAGCCTCGTTTTCGGTTTGTTGTTTGCTCTTTTTTTTTTCTTTTTTCTTTCTTTTTTTGAGGGCGGCCATCAAAGTTGCAGCAGATGCGGGACGCCCAATTGAGCCACAATCTCAACCAACTTGAGATGCCAAAATGGCTACCTAATTGATTGTTTGCTTTGTTTAATTTAGTTGCGCCTTCAATTTTTGACTAGCATGGCAATGGCGGGGTCGAACGCGAAATTTCAATGTTGTTGCCGCGCCAGAAATTGCGCCGAAAAGTCTGACGTCGTTTTAAGAATTCAAGTGCTCCTTTTGTTATATTACACAGTTTGTATGAATTTTGTAAGAGGTTAAGCGAATCCGCCTTTATTTTTATTTCGTCAATGGCCAACAAATATTGAAGATAATAATAATTTACAAGTTGCTTGATAAAACTTGTATTTACGAAATTATGGATGATATCAAGTGGGAATTTCTCCGTTCGATGAGGGAATTTTAGAAAAAAAAGAAATTTTCCCTTTAATTCAACACTCTTTTCAATTTCCGGTTTTCTTTTATTATACCTTTTGTATTTTATCCATTTTTTTTCTTCTCTTTTCAGAAATAAACATCGAGCAAGGAGGGGGGAAAAATAGAAAGTTGCCAATCTGGACAATAATAATAGACGGAAAGGAGAAAAGAGATGCTTGTCCCATAATTTCGGTTTCCATTTCCACCCATCCACACCCCCTTTTTAACTAGAAACCCCGCTACAAGAACCGGTGTAACGATTAAAACAACAAACCTGCAATGGGTCTCCCTCTACCGTCGCATCGAACGCGAAACACGGGGAGGAGGAGCGTCGATCGTGAATAATTTGCCACGTATCAACCAACCTATAAGCACCCGCGACGGATTGTGGCTCGGCGCATGCGCCGTGCATAATGCAGCGGCCACGCTTCGGACTCGAGGCGTGGCTCTGGCCATTTTGTACGTGGTGGTGGTGCCATCACCACCTCACGTCACCACGTCTCGGCCGACGGCCACCACCTGGCCGTGGTCGGCGTCTCCCTACCACGGCGACCTGATCCCAACACCTCCGTCGTCGGCGCCTTCGTCCGTTTCCGCTCAGTCCGGCGTCAACTCCTCCTCGAGCGTTTTCCCTTCGCAGCAGAACATAACTTCGGTCAAGATGATGAACGGCAAGTCTCCGCTGCATCCCTCGCTCGGCTCCGTCACGGCATCGTCTTGCTTCGGCGGCAGATACTCGCCCACCTACCGGCCGCCCGACTCCATGAGGCGATGCATGCCGAACCCGCCGGCCGTGCGCCGATTACAGTTGCCGCCGCCGCATCACCCACACGCCGCCGGGCCCGGAGACGGCTATCCACGACCGACCAGCGCCGCTGAGATGGATTACACCAACTCGAGTCTAAGACCGAGACAATGTTTGGTAAAGACATTTTTTTTTTAAGGAAGGAAAGGTTTTTGAACCACGAGGTTTTTACAAAAGAATTTTCTCATTCTTTTGTGGAAACTTTGTCGTTTTTAACGTTTGAAACTAAAGTAACATTAAGGTGATCGAGTTTAATGTTATTTTGGTTTTTTTGCTTTTTTTTTGTTTTCAAAAAAGTAAATATTTGAGTTATTGCTTTTATCGTCAAGGTTAATTGAGGTTTAATTTGGTGGGTGTGAAGGACGGGTGTTTATTTGCCTTATTTTTAAGGGGGGGTTTTGTTTTGTGTGCTTATTGTTTTTTTTTTTTTTTTTTTTTTTTAATGGGAAGGGATTTTGTTGCTCGCAGCGATAAAGGGAAAATAATTTTTTCGTTTTTATTTTTATTCTTTTTCGTTATTCGAATTAAAATTGAAAATTTAATTCCACAATTTAATTTAGTCGTTGGAAGAAGAAAAATTAAATTGGAAAATTTAATTCCATCATTTTGGCAATTCTTTTGCCTTTAATCAAATTTTGGGCTATTTTGATTAAAAGTTTTCAAATTCCACACAAGTCGCTTGTTGTATGTGTGATCCTCATGTTGTTGCGAGATGTAAATTGAATTGAAGTGATCCATGAAACCCACCGACAAATTCCCCTGGATCACAAACGCGCAATTGCTCGTTTTCCGATCCAATTCGAGAGGTGCTTTTGGGGTTGGGCTCGACTGCACAACATGGCGCATTTGCTGCTTTTTTTATTTATTTATTTATTTATTTATTTATTTATTTATTTTTTTTATTTTAATAAAGAGGTTTAATTTGCGTGATCGGGCGAATAAATGGAAGGAATTAAAGTCGAGCGTAATAAAATGGAGATTTATAAATCCGAAGGGAGAAATGTTATTAATTTTGTTGAAAAAAATAGAAGAAAACGGTTTTTTTAATTTTGTAGACGAATCTGTTTGGAGGACTGGAAGAAGGTATACTAAGTCGAGCAGAAGCTCTTGCAGCGATGGACATCAGCAAACATTCGGCAGCTCAGAGCCAGGGACTGCAGTTGAAACACGACATGATGTACCATCACCACCATCCGGGGATGACGGGAGCTCCGCCGAACGGGCGCCCGCAACAACTGAGTCACCACATGGACGGAATGGACATGCTGGACTCTTTGAGTACGTCGACGATGCCCCCAGGCCTGGCCCCGATCACGTCCGACGGGGGCAGTGCGTCGCATGCCCACCACGCCCTGTCGGGAGCGCCGGCTTCTGTCTACTCATCTCATGGGATGAACCAGATGATGACTTCAGCGCATCACTTGGCATCCCATGCGCCAACTGTTGCAATGCACGACTCCGATTCTGATCCTAGAGAACTAGAAGCGTTCGCCGAGCGATTCAAACAGCGCAGGATCAAGTTGGGTGTGACGCAGGCGGACGTCGGTAAGGCTTTGGCCAATTTGAAGTTGCCTGGTGTCGGAGCGTTGAGCCAGTCGACGATATGTCGCTTCGAGAGTCTCACTTTGAGCCACAACAACATGATCGCTCTCAAGCCCGTACTGCAAGCGTGGCTCGAAGAAGCGGAAGCGCAGGCCCGAAACAAAAGGAAGGACCCCGAAGCACCCGATGTCCTGCCTTCTGGAGAGAAAAAGAGGAAGAGGACGTCGATTGCTGCTCCCGAAAAACGGTCCCTCGAGGCATACTTCGCTGTACAGCCACGCCCTTCCGGCGAGAAGATCGCTGCCATTGCGGAAAAGTTGGACTTGAAGAAGAATGTGGTGCGCGTTTGGTTTTGCAATCAAAGACAGAAGCAGAAACGGATGAAATTCTCGGCTGTGAACCATGTGGTCAATCATTGACAAATCGACTTCCGGTGCATGGGTGAATAAAACGACGGCCGAAAACTGAACTCTTCCGGGGACGACGGACGTTAGTCCTACGGTAACCACAATTTTTTCATTTCTTTTCGTTTTCGAGTATCGTTTATCATTACGGTATATATATTAGTGGTATAACTTGTAAGACAAAATATAATACAGTAGAACGACGATTGTCCCCAAGGTAAGTCCCCGAATTTCTTGCGGCGGCGTTCCATTGCTGTTCTAAGCACCACTCGCTTACAACACCAGTGTCTCATCTCCCCCCTCCCCCCCAACTAATCCGGACAATCGATATTCTACTGTATATATATTATTTATATCGAACGGAGACAAAAAAAAAAAAAAACTTTTGAGTAGAAGTGATTGAGTAGTTTTTCAATGTGTATAAAGTTTGTCAAAATGCATTCTTCAAGGCCTATTAATTCACTTTTATTTTTTAATTGCAAAAATATGACGCCATCTTGATCATTCATTCCACATTTATGAGTTTTTAACACCTGCGAATGTTGTGTCAAATATCTTTCCCGCTCACTATTGTTTGAATTTACGAGTGGCACGTTTATCCGACGACAAAATGGCAACCACAAAGAGTGGGAAAAGAGAATAAAAAGGACGACGTTTGTCTTTTGCAAGTGCAGCACTCATCACAATCTTCACCGATCCCATGAGCCCGACTCGACCCCACCCACCTCCTCCTCGACGCCCCCCCTTTCTTTATATTCCGAGCCATATTGGACGAACACAAAAAACTGCAAGGGTTTAATCGTGCAAAATTGACACTTTAAATTGATTTTTTCTCCCAAATTTCATTTATTTATTATATCTACTTTAGGCTCCCTTTATCCAATTGATTTTTAAAAGGTCTTTGTAATTACATTAAAATTTATTCCAAAGTGGTAACAGTTTAAATGGGAATAAATTATTCGATTAAAAGAAAAACAAATGAAAAAAAAATGAATAAAATTAGTATTTTTTCAAACGAGGCTTATTAACGAGATGAAATTGTGTTAGTTTTCTATTTCCTGCTTTTTTCCCTGTCCCCTTTTCCCCTCTTGTTGAAGTGAAGTACCCTCGCCCACCCCCCGACCATTAGGTTGATGAAGCGCACGTGCTTGGCGTTTGGCTGCGTTCGTTCGGCGTTCGTGTCAGCGTCAGGTGGCTGGCAATAATTCCTGACACACGTGAAACACACCCTCTATCCGCCATTGGACGATCGAACGCTACAAAAGAGATCGAAACTGACTCACCTCATGGGTGGAACGCCGATCAACAACCACCTGCGCCAATCTAACCCTACAAAACCCCTAATACACATAACAATCCATTTCTCCAAAAATCAACCTAATTGCTGTAATTTCCATTCGTCTCTCCCCAAAACCGACTTTTACCCATTTTTTCATTTTTTTCAAAACGGGTCAGGTAATTTTCCTATATCATTGTCCCTCTCTGATTCCATGTCGTGACTTTGATTCTCTTGTCATGTTTGCCAATTGATTTTGTCCAAGTATATCTACCTGTGCTTTGCTCCCTGTAATCTTCTCGGTGTACAAGTTCCCCGTACCCTCCTCTCAATCCAATGGATTCCTCTATGTCTCATTCTTTCTTCCTTCTTTACTATCGAGTCCACCATTTTTAATATTTGCAAATTTTTTTTTTATTTTTTTTTATTTTTTCTCTCCGATTGACTGATTTAAGGTCACTGAATAATGACAGGTGTTTTTCGTTAGATTTCTGATTGCATTTTTTTTTTTTTTTTTTTTTTTTTTTTAAATGTTGTGTGGTATATGGTTGTTTGTAGTTAGTTTGTTGATATTTGGTGTGTAGATTAGATGGTAAATTAAAGTGTGCAGTAGTTTATTTTAAAATTGCGGATTGAAACGATGATGGAATCAATATTGAAATAGAAAATTAGGCCTAATTTCATGTCAAAACATCACAACACCTGAGAATCATATTTACATACGTAAAGGCAATGAAATATAGCGAAATTGCTACGTTAAGACCGCGAATCGATAGGAAAGTGGGGAAATTAGGCCTAATTTCTTGTCAGAAAGGTGAAATTTGAACGTAAGAAGCCGAATTTGAGTTGATGCATGGATGGAGATGTTTAATTAGGAAAAAATTGATTAAAATTGATTTAAATTGATTAAAATTGATTAAAATTGGCGGGTTTTCTTATCCGAAAGCAATTGTCATGTCGATTGTCAGTGAATTTGATGAGTACATCGTAAACGAGTCTTTAAATCAAATCCAACATGGAACAAATCATTTTCGACAAAGAACACGACCATTATTTACGTAACCTCAAACAAATCGCCCCACATTAATTGTACAAGACTAATACAAACAAAACCAACCCACAAATCTCATCTCGTAAGCAAACTGGTAATTTCTCCAGTCTTGCGCAAACAACATTAAAAAACGATATATCGACAAATAAAAAAACAAAAAAAAATTGTTTTTAAATCAATTTTTTTTGATGCGAGATGAGGTAAAAATGAATTTAATAAATTCACAGGTGAGTTTCAAGTTCATTATCCCCTTTTTGATTTTTTCTTTTCTTTTTCCCTTCTCGTGGGAATTTGAATAATTGATAGGGATTAAGAAGACTTGGAAATAGTAAAACCAGAAACCCAAAGTAATCAACAATTAGACGGGAAAACGTTTAATTTATTGTCAGATTTCGTTGAGATCGGAGACGAGAGTAATAAATTCGTCGGAATTAGGCTTAGATTAGTGATCGATGGACTAAAGAAGAAAAGAAAGGAAGGGGGGGGCTTAATAAAGATGGATTTCATTGCAATTGTTTCCCTCTTTTCTTTTTTTCTCCTTCTTGTTTTCTTTTTTCCTTTCCTTTGAAGTGTGTGTTTGGGGATGAGATTATTGGATTACAGTTGTTTTAGGCGTAGTTTACTTTTTTCTTTTCCTCGTATAATAAATTTAGATGGAAATCCTCGGATTGTTGAAAACAGAATTAAGCCTATTCATTTTTTTCTCGACGTAAAAACAATGGGAAATTCCATATCGCTTTTGGACGATTTATTAGGCCTAAAGCCGAGCACGTTATATCCTATTTTCGACTTGCTGCTCTTTGACTGGTTGCCATGGCGAGTTTTTTTTTTTTTTTTTTTTTTTTTATTTTTTTATAGGATTTAATTCTCGTTTTACAGCCGTAAACGACAGTTTTAGTTCCGTCTTATTATTAACGGCTTGTTGGAATGACGTCATGAAAGATTAATCAGCTGAGGAATTGTGAGCATTTGATTAGCAAAGAGAGGAATTGCTCATGGCATCAATTATTTAAATATGGCGACTGTTACACACCTTAATTTGCCACTCACGCATCAACCTCAACCAATAAAATAAAATTAGGGTTATGTTTTTCTCTCTCCTTATCTCGTTCATACATCAAGATGGCGGATATTTCTGTCGCTTCAATGCAATTCTACTTTTAATCATATTTTTAGGCCTAAGATTTAATTAATTTCAAAAAATTTAAATTTAATAATAATGGCTGCTTTTATATTTAATTTTTTTTTTATTTTTTGCTTTTCTTTTATTCAAAAAAAGCAAAAAAAAAAAAAAAAAAAAAAAAAAAAGTGAAAAGAAAAAAAAAAGTCCATTTGTAGAAAAAATAATCCAAAAAATAAGAAAAAAGTAGCAAATTGGAGATTAGATTAAAGAAATAATGGTAAGAAAACATTTTCCTTGTATACCTCAGAGTAACTATTACTAAGGTGCAATATCTTTTCTTGTAAATACTTCTCCTCATCTCATTTAGGTTGATTTGATTTGATGTAGTTGAGAAAAATGTGTACGTTTTATTTGAAGTAATCAAAAGTGTTATAATTTGCATATTTTTTTAAAAACAATTTGTTCCTATGGGTGTGGTGTGATTTGTTTTCATTTCTTTAATTTCCGATCAATTTTGTGTTTCCGAATAACAATAACAGTTTAGTCGGCCATGTTGCATTACATGTGAAAATATTATATTTATACGATTTAAATGTGTAAAAATAATATGAAAAAAAATCAACATTATGATCCCTGACTCACGTCAGGGTGCGCTACATTGCGCATGCGTGATGAAAATCTTTCCTCGCGCCCTTCTAATGGCTAGGGTGATTCCTTGATTATTATCTCCATGTTATTCCATTTTTTTTTTCATTTTTTATTCGTTCGCTTTCTCCTTTCGGCCAACTGGAAATAAATACACAAGATTAGATATGAAATCAAATTTGTCTTTTATAATTTTCCAGTCACGCAAGTGTAATGGCGACCGAGTTTTGTAATATTATTAAATTAATAACCATAATAAAAGATATACCACATAAGCTCACAGTAAAAACAAACGACTCGAGTTGAAAAAAAGCTTAATTTGCAGTCCAATATGGCCGACTCGTCTTGTTTTTCACTAAAAAGAGAGTAAAATGTCATCTCATGCATCACCATGCTCATTAATTAATTATAATTACTGTATTATAACTATTTATTATTATTATTATTATTATTATTATTACTTAGAGATACTTTTCTTCCTTCTAATTCCCCTTCCCCACCATGTGACAATGCAGGTTTTTCTAATTACTACATAGCAACAATATTATGATTATTATGATGATTATTATTAATGATGATGATAATAATTAAAGGATATTATTAATAAATCATATGAATAAAAGATAACATTTCAAATTAACTTGTGATATACTTTACAGTATGCGAGGTAATGCATATAGTTAATCCATACATGGTTTACATGGTTTCGAATACTCCCAAAATGGCTGTCAAATGTGATTACGTTACAATTTGTGCCTACAAACGCTTGTTTTCGGTATTTTTAGTCAAAGTGACAAGCAATTAATTGTAATTATCACGTAATGAAATGAAGTGTCAGTTTACTATTCGTTTTTAATGATTTAATTAGGCCTACGGCGCCATTTTTCCTGCAAAAGATGAATAGAGAGAAATGATTTTTGATAAATCTTTTTTAAAATGTCTCAGTATATTGGCCGCCGCTTCAAATTTTCTCCAGTTTTCCTTCAAAATCTGAAATATAAATTGTGTACTCATTTTCTGCAGATTTTGTACTGTAGTTTTATTTTAGTTTTATTTTAGTTTTATTTTAGCAGGGTCGGGAGACCGCGCTGAGACAATGAGACGAAACAATTGCAGTTTGATTGTAGTAGACGCAACAATTAGACTTTGATTGTCGATAGACAAACGTAAATGATAAATTCATGTTCACCTCTCCCGGTTGATGTTGAGTGGGGAAGGGGATTGTTGAGTGGGCAAAGGGGGGCACGTGCAGGTCGCGTGGACTTAGTGTTGTGTGTAATAATGTATGAGTGATCTCTCATTGGTCATATCCGGTTACTACTCCCGGATTTGCAAATGGCGCCGCCTGTCAAGTGGACGGCGAAAATAATTAGGCTTAACGGAATGATCACTTAATGGCGCCTAATGGGATGATGGATGCCGACAACAACATTGTTACATAAATGGAGAAAGAGGATTCGCTCCCTCCTGATTAACGTATTTAAGCAACCCAAGAAAATGGACGGAATTAGCAAAGGGATTACACGCAACAATCGTGCCATCATCAACAATGGGTCGGGTAATTGCGTGGGATTATGGATTAAGAGTAGTCCGCTATGTTTTTCTCGTTATCTTTTAGTTTGAAATTCTATCAGTGGATTATGCAATTGGTTTATGGCAAATCCGATTTACTTGTTTTTCCCCCTTCGAATCGGGTCATTGATGCGATTTTTTTTAACTTTTTCTTTTAAATTTTCTAATTTAATTGAAATCGTTAATTTGACCATATTTTTCATACAACGGGAAATTAGATTAAGTTTAATACCTTAATGCCGTATTAATTAGGTGCAATCGGAGAAATAGTTTGTTTACATTTTCAAGAATTTTCAAGAATTTGCAAGAATTTGCAAGAATTTTGAAAACGTGAGCTTAGTAACACTTGATCGGCCATTTTGCAACGATGTGTGCGCATGCGTCAAACCGGAATGGCATACAAGGGGTGAGTGACGGGTGTTCCCCAGTGGCGCGAGGCCCATCTGTTGGGTTCACGGCCCCAAGCTCCATTGTCACGGATCAGAAGGGGAGAGAGGAGTGAGGAGTCAGCATCCCCTCGCCATATCTACGTCGAAACTGTCTCCACCCTCGTGGCCCCCCCGCCAAGTGAATGAACAGTTCATTAAACAAGTGATTCTATCCACTATTCATTCATGTGTGGAGTGCTTGGTTTTTGCGCTCGCCTCGCCTCGTCTCGTCTCGCGCTTAGGTTAGTTTAGTCGGCATGATGTGACGTTTGATTTGTAATCTCGTCTTAATGGGCGGATACTGGAGGACTTAACGTTGAGTGCAACTTCCATTATAAGTTTGAAATTTAATCTGGCAACAGGACAAATCCTCTTTGCGAAACTTTTAGATGAAAATTTTCTGTCTTACGACGTCTTGAAACAAAACGCTAACTGGCAGCAAAGCAGTTCGGCGTCTAATTAAACCTTAAAGTCGACCTCCAATTCGTTCATCGACGCCACTTCGAACCGATCGGCGCGCGAACAAACAGACGTAACCATTTTCCGATGCAAAACCGAAATTAACTTAACCCCCATCTGCTGATAGGAAGCGGTCAGCACAAAGCGCATGCGCTTGGCTTCATTCCACCTTTGCCCCTTATCCACAAATGGGCGAACATGGCTGCAAATGGTACAATCCGATTACCCATCATCCCCCACCCTCTCTCCCCTTTCCAAGCCTTTCCTGCACATTACATTTCTTCTAATAGGATTCCAATTTTTTTCTTCTTTTCTCAGTTTATTCTCTTTTTTTCTCTCTCTTTTGCGCGATTGATGGCCAAAGTTACATCATAAACTGAGGGGACTGGGGGAGTTTGTCGAGGGGTTATTCTAGGATCCTTCTGGGAGTTTTGGGGATCCGAGATCTCCTGGGGGAAGTGAGGGTTAAGGTTTTTAATGGCGGGGACTTGTTGCGATTTTCGACATTTTTCGAGACAGCTGGTGTTGTTGCAGGTGGTTGAAACACGATGCTTGCAATTGGGGATTTATAACTGTTTAATGGAGGGGATATTGTTTATTAAGTTATTTATATATTATAGGGGGATGGATTAAATTGATTTTTCTTATTATTATATTATTATTATTATTGTTGTTATTATTATTATTCGAAATGTTCTCGTTTGTTGAACGCGTCATTGATTAGCGGCTTGGAAACTGCTTTAATTAAAGAATAATCAAAATCCGGTGCAGATGAAAACCACAATTAGGCTTAACAAATTTTTAAATTACAAATTAAATCAAAGATGAGCCGTTATTAATTTTTTTTAAATTTTTTTTAAATTTTTTTTAAAATAAAGAAGAAAAAAAAGGAACTCGAGAGACAAGTTTATTGTAACAACGCGTTTTGCTTCGGTGCTTTGGTGTTTGTACACGAGTTTTGCGCATGCGTGGGCGTTTGTTGGGCCTGGGGCCTGTTGGCTTTGGAGGTTGGCGATTGGTTTAATGGAATGACATATGTTAGGCCTAATTCAGCCTGGGGCCGCGCACGCTCTGAATAAATGATGAGACTCACGATGCGCCCGCCGCCACACTCAAAATAAAGGACGAGGGAGCAGGGAGAATGTGAGCAGAGTGAAGGCAACGAAGGGATCCATTATCATTCCCCACCCTCTTTTTTTTCTCCTTCCCGCCATCCCCTACTTACCTCCCACAATCCCCTGTTTTTGTTCCCTGCTCTCGTGGGATCTGCTTATTCCAATAGGATTGCTTACCTTTGCCTTGTACTGGGATTTGTATTCCACTTAGGCCGTGTGTTTATTCTGGAAATAGTGCATGGTTAAAAATCGAGGCTGCCATGCTGTATTTGTATATGAAGCTCGTTGTCGGTAATTGATTTGTTGTCTCGTATGTACTATCGTTGTTGACACGTGTCCGTGCGACTGTTGTTGGAGAGCGCACGTGTCAGCTTGGATGTGTGTGCGGAAGTACCGGAAATTGAGGGGCGAGCAAGCGGAAATTGTACGGGGGACGAGAAAGTGTCGAGATTACACTCGATATTCTGCACATTAAATGGTGTGGAAAATATGTATCTGTACCAATTTATGAATTTATGGTTGTATTAGCATAAATGGAGTGGAAAAATTGTTTTGGATTATTGAAATTATTCGAAAAAGTGAACGCGTGCGTTAAAGACGAGCTGAGCGTTCGTTTGTTGCGGCAATACCAATTGAATAAAAATAAAAGTGTGCAAAGGATGAAAAGCGGGCGTAATTACCACACATCATCATAGGAACGTTGGGAAAGGGGTTAGACCGATGTCAATTGTAAATTTGATTGCAACTTGATACTTGAAATGGATTGTTGTCACTTAAAATAACTCCTTCCTTTAGTCGATCGCCTTTAACCCTTTTGAATCCAGTACAATTACGCCAAATGAAAATGAAACTTAACTCGACTAATGGATTACGAACCAACCAATTGCCAACATTTGTTGTATGAAAAAAAGAAGAAATTTTGACGTCGTGTGTGATGTCATTTGCTAAGTGACAGCTAAAGAGAATTAATGCCAAATGGCCGACGTACAAGTTTGGATATTATTTCTAAGCGTAGAATAATTATTATTAGCGTAGCTCTAATTTTAAGTTATAAAAAAACATTTTATAAAAAGCACATTTCAGTTTTTGCTGCTTTTTTGTTGTTGTTGCGGTGAATTGCCCTCCTTAATGGCGACTTGACTGCAAGGCTGGATGAAATATGGCGCTCGAGCATTTACTTCCCAGTGCCGTACTTTAATTTTAGGTTTCAGTTTTAAAGCAAATGGTCACATAAAAGAATATAAAAAACAAAATTATGTTTGTCATTAATTTGATTTCCTTTTTTTTATTTTTTTTATTTTTATTTTTAAAAAAAAATTTTTCTTTTACACTATAATTATAATTTCTTCAATTTTTTCTATATAAAATATTCTTAGGTGAGTTTGCGGGCATTGATCGGCCATTTTGTTTTTATTTGTGTCATAAATAGGTGATAAAAATCCTCTCTACATTATTTACGATCCTTGAAGCGTCCTCCCTCTGGTGTTTGACACCAGTCAATTTGACTTTTTTTATATTTTTTTATTTAACACTTGTTTCTCGTTGAATGCTAATGATTGATGAACACTGTTGAATATCTAGCGAGAAAAACACATAAATTCAAGTTAAGAAACTTATCAGATGATATAAAAGTTGATAAAATTGGCTTAATTATTGTTATAAGTCATTCGGATCATTTTTCTCGAAATTTCCGAAATCGGTTCCATAAATAAATAAAAAAATAAATAAAATAAATAAATAAAAAAAATGAATATTATCGAAGGGTAGTGAGCATTGTTAGCTTTAGGGGGTGTAATTATCTCTTTGAAGTTGTTGATTTTAATGTTAGCAGTGCACGCGTTGACCACCTGCCACTGGATGTTGCGCATGCGTGTGAGTAAATGAAAACCCATTGGTCTCCGCTTCTAATTGCCGCCTCGGGGGAATTTTGTGCTCTGCAAACGATCCTCATCCTTAATTGTTGAGTGACTAAAGAAAGACAAGTGCATTGTTCAAATTGCCTTCAGTAAATAACAATTAGAAAATGTTCCGGTTCGAAATGGAGGATTTTTGTCGAGACTTTTCGACCTTAAAACTCGTTTCCATGTCATTGGCACGACGGACGGAACCCAGACGAGGTTTTTACTTTTTCGGGTCAAACGGAATAAAACGTCGTAAATCTTTTGGCAATAAAAGTGTTCGTTTTTTCCCATTCGAGTCGTGGGTGCATTTTGACAGCCATCTTGTGTAATGATAAAATTATGCATGAATTGTTAATGTTCAATTGTTTTTACGCGTTTTCCTTCACTCACCGCGGGTCAAGTGTTATTCCTGTGAGTCAATTATCAGATTTTGTTGTATTTTAAATTTTTAAAGCAGATGACATTAGATGCCGTGCTTACGTCATTTGCGTCGACTCCCTCCTGCAGCAATTGGCGCAAAGCCAGCAATTTGAATTTCCCCTTTTCTTCTGCCCGAATTCCAACAACAACATAAACAAAGAGAAATAATGGGAGAAGAAAAAATGGAAATCAGTGTGCAAAAGTTTGCATTCCGCACCTGCAGGCTGCGTGCAACTTGAATTTCACATATATTTCTAAATACACTTTGAAATTTGATCATTTTTACAAATACGAAATACCATAGGCCATTTTGGCTTTAATGTTGGTTGGTCATTTGTCTTTTATCGATTTTTTCCCTTTTCCTTAGTGGACGTTGGCGTTTCTCCGAGATGGATGTGTTTTTCAATTGATTTCTCTAATGGAAATCAATCGAAAAGGTGACACGGATAAGTTGCCCTCAGGCGTATACAAAACTGATCTCCATCAAACATGCTTGACGCCATTTTTTATTAATATAAATTTATTTTTCTACATGCTCTTCTTAAACCCGTTTCCCTCCCCAAATTCTTCTCTCTTTATTTTTCATCATTTGGCGCGTTATTCTTTTTTTTTCTTCTTTTTTTTTATTCGTCGCCCCTTCTCCTTTATCGAGTGTTTTCTCCGGTTGCGGATCAATATGTTGTTGTGCGCATGCGTCTTGTTCGCGTGCCCATCCCGCCCCCTTATTCTGTGATTGGTCCAATTTCCCATGGGGAACCCCTTTAACATGTTAGAAGATACTTTTGCAACGAGCGTTCTGAATTTTTTCTAATTTTTATTCCTCCTCCTCCCCCCCGAAAAAAAAAATTTATTTGTATTTGTTTCCATTTTTAACTCGTTTCTTCAATTATCAATTTGTTGCGGTTTGCGTCGCCGTAAAGCGCTCCTTTGTTGGATTATTAGAGTCAATTTATCCGGAATTTAGTATAGCGGCGGCGGTTTTTTGACAGTGTGTAATAATGCGTCTTGCGGGCACCATCAACTCGTTTTTCCAATTAGGCCTAATTAAAATACGATAAACAAAACCGCGAATCAATTGAAACGATCATCGCAGTTTAAACGGACGTTGAATTTTTATTTCTTTGTTATTTTAAACTCGAACAATGGATTGTAAATAAATAAATAATTAAAACGGTATCTTCAACAATGCATGAAAAATTAAGTGGGGCCACGTGATGATGATGGTACAGTGATACAGTGTCACTCCCCCTGTCGTGACACGCGCACGACTGTAATTATGAATAGTAAATACCTCGAACAATGCCAACAATCGTGAAAATGGCCGATTCGTTCGACAAAACCGGACGACGCGTCAACAATGCCGACTCGCATAGTTGCATCGGTTCGTCAGAATTTTGCCTACAAATTTCTCCGCAAACCGCACTGTTGCCTATAAATAGGTCTATTTACAAAAGAATATGTTGTTGTTTCGATTTGTTGTGCATTGTTGCCATGCCAACCGGAACTGATTTTTCTTTTCTTTTGCTCGCGCACGAATCAAGTCGGGTCAATCTTACAAACAATATAATTATGTAGCGATCATACTATCACTGTTGATTTACTTTAGTCACGCTTTATAATTAAGGAGTCGACCATTGTTGCACGGAAAAAACTTTATTGTTTTCTGCTTTAAATATCGTCAAATTGCGAATCGGCCGCATTTTTGCTGTAATTAAAGTGCACGTGATCTTTGTGTTATAGTACATTGTCACATGAATTGTTTATTGGCCAGGTACGCAGTGGGTCAAGGTTGAGGGAACGTAGCGTGTTGATATTGTTGACGATGCATTATTAAAGCGCCCTCTTGTTTTCTGTTGTGGGAAAAATGGCGACGAAGCGAAGATTTACTCATGTAACGACTCGCCCTCTCTTAAGCCGTGTCTTAATCCCAATTAATTCAATGATTCCAGTCAGCTTTGCCGTTGCTATGGTAATTACAAGGAGTTATGACGGCTACGAAGCCGCCATCTTTGCTTTTATTCTATTTTTAACGACTTAATCTCTTTTTTTTTTACGTTTTAGGCTCATTATCTTTAGTTTACCGTTTTTTTATTTCTTAATTTTAAGGTGAAAAGTTGAATTAAACAATATTTACACACGATGAGCGTCGCTTTTCAAATTTCTATCGCAGACAGCCATTTTGAGTGTGAGTAGTGATGTGGGAAGTGCCGTGGATCATTCAATAACAATGGCGATAGTAATAATGATAATGAATAGAGGCGCGCGTTCGCAGGGAAACGCCATTGCTTGAGAAACGCCAGGTGCGTAGTCCATGTCTCCCCCCTGCCAGCCCCACACTTCACGGCAGACATTTTGTCTCACACAATTGCCTATTTAAGCCTAAATATCTATTGATCATTTATGGATTGCGAGACTGGAACCATGTGTGGGTTAAAACAAACATTTTTTTTTTTATTTTTTACACTTTTTTTATTTTTAATAATATAAAAAAAAAAAAAATTTTGTCTATTCATAATGGCACTTTATTTTAATTTGATTATTTTATCATTTTTTTTTACATTTTTTACAGTTTTGTTTATTTTAATGCACGAATACAATTGCATGTTGCACGTTATGCAAATTTACATCTTTAAAGGCATTTTATTTCGGCGAATGACGTCATGACACGTGATGCAACGATGGAGTTTGGGTGAGTTTGTTGTTTTTACGAAAGAAAAAGATGTTTGAAATTTGAAATTGCGAATCAATCAATCGAAAACGTGTGTGCTTCGATTCAACAAAGCGTGAAGTCTCGTAAATCCACGAGACTTGACGAAATTGACAATTTTTTGCTTACTCACCCATCGTGAGTATATGGAAGCCCGAATGGCTGAATTTACGAGATTCGCAGCCACTTTTGGTAAAAGAGTGATAAAAAAAACATCTTTTTTTTTCTTTTAAAATATTGTTTTATTCGTGTCGCAAAAAGTGTAAAGATTTGACGATTTCTAGATGACGAATTATTGGCAAGAGGAGTCGAAGCGAAGTTTGTCTAACGGTAAGGAATTTTTAAAAATTTTTTGTTGTAATTCTTTGTTGAAAATCTGATACATCGAACTTTAAGCCTCTTTAATATGCGTCTGTGGGCTCGTAGTGTTTAATATTACTGAATGAGAAGTGGTTTTTCGATATTTTCATATTATCTTAGTTCCCTTCTCCAGATTCGTAGAATAACCTTACAGATGTTACAATTGATTTCTCCCCTTTGTTTCCATGACAACTCGGCCATCCGTTTGAATTTTTTTCTCGCAATTGCCGCCATGTTTTTCATGTAATTTGCTTTAATTTGCTTTTTACAAGCTTGGGGAATTTCCTTTTGGTTATAATTGTGATTAGTTCTCTCGCGAACCGCATGGTGGCGCGTAATTACCCTCTTAACTGCGCATGCGCAAATTGAAGTATATCATCGTCCTCCGTTTTTGGATTGCCACTCTAGTCTTACTTGGCAGCCATGATGATTATTTATAGACCGAGGAGTGCGAGGGAGGGTGAGGAAAATGCGTTTAAAGAAAAATGTCCGCCTACAAGATGATGACAAAAAAGAGGACTCGTTTTGTCCCTAGAGGGAGTCGATATGAAAACGAGGCGAGAAAGAAAAAGAGAAAAAAAAGATGGATGACGTGATAACAATGGAGAAAAAGAATTTTACCCCTGGGGTGGATGGATATATGGATGGAGAATGGGGAGAGACGTAAAAGGCGGAATGGCGCCCGACGTGAAAATGACACCCAAAATGGAAATTGAACATTTAGTTTGAAATTGGACACACTGGGGGTAATTGAGAAGGGGTTTAGAAGGAAAAGGATTGCAACATGTCGGCGTATATCTCGAGAATAATAAAAGAGCGGGGAGAGAAGAAAAAAAGAGAGAGAATTAACACTAAGTTTGGAGTGAGTTTAATGTTTAATAAAAGTTTTATACTACATTACATCAACTAAAATGGAAGTTTGCTCAACGTGGTGTACTGTCACTGGTTGTTAGGTAATGATATTTTCGAGGAAAATGAAGAGAAGAGAAATGGAGATGTTGGAAAGCATTTGATGATTGCCCTGTAACACTAAAACCTTTCTTCTTTTTAACTTTGTGCAATAGAATCACCTGTGGCACTTTGAGTACGACAAGATGCAGTTATAGAGACTACTTAAGACTTTCTTTCTTTTCCGAGCTCATTTTAATCGCAGCCGTATCCTTCTTCGACAATTAACTCTTTTTTTTCGACTTAAGTTTTGAAAAGCCAATTTGGATAAAACCCAAAATGGCAACCCCCTTTGCACTCGTATTGATTTCGCCTCGTTCTGGATTTGATCAATAATGGCGGGCAGACACTTGTCTTAAAGTAAAACATGAGTGCATTATGCATTGCCCGAGGCCCATCTGGGCGCTCTCTCGTTCCTTCAAATTGGCTTCCTCTTGAGGTGAAGTGATGGCCAATCAGGGGTCGTCTTTATGGCCCACAGGTGAGTCCGGGGGAGGGGGTAAAGGGGCATTTTTTTAAGTTGAAACTCGTGTTGCAGCCAAATTTGCACCAAATTGGCCTCAAATTGGCCCCTGGTTGAGGATGTTGTTAGTTTTAATGAGAAAGACAGCTCAGAAAGGAAAGGAAGAAAAAAATGGCTAATTTAAGGGGAGATGTTAAGGCTTAAAACTTTTGCATAAACGAATTATTTTTTATTTATAGTCAACCTCAATTTGATAGAGTTTAAACCCCTTACACAATTTTCCCGTGTCATTAACGTGATGTCACTATTTTTTCTCTCTCTCGCTTCATTTATCAACAACCAATCGCATTTATTGATTCGTCTGATTTTTCACCGACCAATCACAAACTTGACTTTTTTCCCGAACCTCTTTTTTTGGTTGGTTCATCAACAAGATTGACATGTTTTGATTGGAAGAAAAGACAATTACAACAAAAAAAGCGAAATAAATGAATTAAATTGCGCGTGTTTTCCAAGGAATTTCGCTGCGCTGCGCCCAAAACAACTTTTCTTGTTTTTTTTTAAGCAAAAGAAAAAAAAATGTACTTTTTTTCTTTTTTATGTTGATGTAGTGGAGTGAGAGAGCCATTCCCTGTTTCTTCCATGTTGGATTTTGTTCCATTCTCTTTTATTTCTTGTTCCAAGACGCGCAAAAAGCAATTTGTACCAATTCACCGCCCAATCTCGTTGCACTCCTCGCGCCTCACTTTACTTGCCTCTCCCCTTCCCTTCCCTTTTCCCCACTCATCTCTCTACCTCCCCCGTCGCCCCACTCTTTCCCCTTCTCACTCGTTATTTAAGTGTTGGCCCACAAAATGGCGGTTGCTACTGTAATTGGTGACTGACTCTAAAGGTGAGTTGTTGGGCTACAAATTGGAGTTTTATTTTTTCCACTTTGCTTCTCTCTTCCTTTCTCCGCAACTCTTTTATGTACCGCATATACTCTGCGCGCAACTTTTAAGAAAGTAATTTAGAAATTTATTAAAATTATTATATTTCCAAGATAAACTTTAAGAAATTTCTTTTATTCATATTATAAACACGAGTGCAGAATTAAAATGGATCGCCATAGGGCTCAAATGTATTGTCTTTTCGTCGAAGGATCAGACATGCGCTCTCGACCGAGCGGGCAAACGAAAAAATCATTGATTTTATACAAATTGATAATTTAATTAGAAAAAAGTATACCCTTTGTATATCTAGATATTATTTATTCAATTGAATCCAAAAAACTAGAAAATATCCAATTTTACACGACTGATTGATATAAAGTCAAAAATGAACTAAAACTGTAAATCCTCGCCAAAATATGACCGAAATCTTTTATTCTAGAATTTTACATTAATGGAGACAAATTATAAATCGTTTCATCAATAGTTTGAATTCCATAATCGCTCGCTCGTCATCAACGCAAAGAGTTAGGAAAAAAGTCGACCCCTTTGTCTGCGTAAGATATTTATTTATTTATCCACCAAAGCCGAAAGCCAGAAATAAGAAATCGGAAAAATAGAATGGAGCAGCGAGCAGAATGGAAAACATTATTTTGATTGCAATGCCACCCAACGGTCACTTGGTCAATGAAGATGGATGAGAAATTCGCCGACAACTACAAATTGAGTCTGGCAAAAACATGATGAATGACGAGTCGTGGGTCAATACAATTATGATTGGATGTCAGGTGAACCACCACCACCACTCCCCCTCCCTTCCTCCCCTCCCCTCTGGTGTGGTCTTTTCCTGCCAACTTCATCTTTTCTCTGTTTATTTAGCAGATTGAGGCCACACTGAGGGGAATATCGCCAACCCAGCAACTGGGGGGTGGGTACCATCACTCATTTTCCACCGGAGAGGAAGGGGGTGGAGAGGCAGGGGAAAGGTGGAAGAAAGGGCCGTTTTTTTCCCCAACTGATTACATTTCAGTGGCAGCAAGCGAGGTCTCATCTCAATTTATGGTCTTAGTTTGCACTCGGCGTTTTCTCCAGGGGGTACCTCGGGGGTGGAGGAGGTGAAGGTGGATGTGTTGAGGAGGGGGGAGTGAGTAGTAGGCGGGGTGCTTGATATAACGGCCCCTAACGGCAAGCACTGTCATTACATTGGCGTAATTAGGTCCCAGGTGGGGTAGCGATGAACTCGGAGAGGGGGTAAAAAAGAGGGGTGGGTGCGTAGGGGTTACAATCTGATTTTAGTCCCATTTGTAGTGGGCCAATCTGGTCATCAAAAGATGTTTTATAGGCTCTTACTTCCATCAGCCCGACTTTTTTTTTTTTTTTTTTTCCTGGCTCATTTGTATCTCTCTTGAGGGTATTGGGGGAAAATATGATGTCATAGGTGTTGGTGGACTTCTATTGGCCGATTGGGATGTGGGTGATGCCACGCCTTCCATTTTTTTCGACTTTTATTGTGAAAGAAAAAAATAAGTTTCGATTTTGGTTTTTTTTTTGATTTGTTTAAGTTTAAAGTTTTTGATTTTTTAATTTTTTGTTTGAAGGGGTTGAGAAGAAGTTTGAAGTACTAACTTATATTTTTCTTTAGTTCTGTTTGAAATGATAAAAGCAAAAAGAAACAAGGCGGAAGATCAAAGAAAATTAACGAATGCTCTCGATAGAACTTTTTTTTTCTTTCAAACTTAACAAATAAAAATGGCTGTCTAAAATTCTTTAATACTTATCTACTTTTTAATTGAATAAAAAATAGGAAATGTCATTATAATTCTTGTTTTTAAATCGTGTTTTGCTTTTGCGATGGCATTGTAATAAGAAAATTTTATATTTTCATGATGTTGTGTTTTATCGGGTCAATTTTACAATGACGCTTGCCGAGTATGGGGTCGTTTAGAGCGTGTTGCAAGACCTAGTTATATTGTTACATGGGAGGCCATCATTGTTGATTGTATTATCCGTGACGACAAGAGCGCTGCAAGAAGAAGCCACCAACCAACATGACTAACCTCACGCCCTCACTCGGCGCACACTCCCGGTACAGCGAAGGAGGCAAACGCACGAAATGAACATAGCGGGGAAAAAAGGGGGAAACGTGCAATTTTTTTTGCGGGATTTAGGCGGTAAATGGGGTGCGCGAGAATGTTGAGTAATGTCGCGTATTATGGGCGATATTAGGCGATTTGTTTGTAGCAACGAGGTTCGGGTGCATTGTCAAATTTGCTCATCATTGGATCCCTTGATTGTCATTTTAATATTTGATGAACGCATCACGGCGAGATGATGACGAATGGTGGACACAAGCATCGCCTCCCCCGCAATTGAACTGCACGTGCCACACCCCTCCGCACGCCGCCATCATCCTTCATATTGGGACTGAAAATGGCGCGCAATTTGGACGTTGCATTATTGACGCTACGTGTGGATGTGTAATTACAAGAAAGGGTGACCGTGATTTTGCCAATGATTCCGCGATTTTATATCGTTTTGATTCGAGAATTGATTCGTACGAAACTCGAGAAATGTTTTAATTCGCTTGTCACCGTAATTTACAACGTTTTATCGACGTGTTTACAGTACGAGATTACCATGGTTTGAATTCAGTAACCGCAAAATGATTATTTCATTTTCATATTATACGTTTATATTTGCATGTAAATCGCCTCCAATTTATGGGTTTCGTGTTTCAAACTGCAAAACTTGAGTTCGAGCGTTCGCTTTACTATTTTTTCTTCCATTTTTTTTGTATTTCGGGTGTAGTGCAACGGTTTCTATTTCTTTGTTTTTGCGACTATTTTAATGGAGGCGAACTGTTGCCTCTTGGGAGTATTTTGTTGTCCATTCCCGTGCGAATGTGGTGCTGCGCCTGGGAACGAGATTAAGGAGAAATCCGTGGGACGAATGTGGCTCAACTTCTCCAACCACCAACAAAAGATGGGGATTTGAAACACTCAGTGACGCCGTCTACTCTTGAGTCTTGACATATGTTTGGTTTCCTTTTTTTTCCTTTCTATTTCGCACTTGTATTTATGTTTATATTTTCTTTTCTTGTTTGGTGACGATTGGGAAAAAAATGAAAACAAAAATAAGAAAAAAAAAATGGAAAATGAAAAAAAAATACAGTGACATCACCTTAAAAAGAAAAGAAAAATGAAAGGTACATTATGTGATTAAATATGGAGGAATATCCTCTTTTTAGGAAACAAACAAATCGTGCAGTTAAATGCATTGTTGAATTTTACAACAAGTGCCTTTGTGTTTCATCTGCTGATTGTTGAAAAGGAGGAGGGAGAAAATGCTTCATCTTCTTATCGATTGTTGCACGTGCAAGTAGCATTTTTGGTGCGCACGGCTTACGTCAACGGTTATTGTTAATTCATGAGACGCTCGCGCCGACGCACCCCCTCACCTCTTCCCTGCTCCCTCTCGCTCCAATCTGAGACGCGGATTGTGATCCCAGCCCCCTTCCCGCCCCCGTCTTACCCCTTGCGCGTCTCATTAACCCTTTTTCTCTCTTATACATCAACTTGTTTATCAACGTTTTGCCATAAATTTCTTCATTTGCGATCATTTTTTCCCCCGAAATTTCTTTAAAAAAATCTTATTTGTGTTTGTATTTAGCTGGAGGCTCGGAATATATTAAACATTTGTGTGTGATTGTTGCCTACAGGTGTTGTTGAAGAAATATAATTATAAAAATATTAACGTAAAAGATGTTAATGCAAGCACAAGTCAAGAGACCATTTAAACATCATTGTTTATTCATTCACGCGTGTAAACAAGGATCTATTGTTTATTTTTTTCCATTTATGTTTGGTTATTGTTACTCGATGTTGATATTAAGCTTTTGGTTGGAAACGAGGTGAAATTTGAAGAATTTTTGTGGATGACAAGAGATTTTTGTAAGTTTTCGTCTTTAAAAAGTTTTGCTCTTAAGTTGCTTACCTTTTGCTTGCCTTGTTCTTGTTAATTTCCTCTATACTATATCCGGGATCTTTTTCGTCTTGACAGGAGATGATTTTCCTCTTTTTTAATTGCGCATGCATGACAGCGACATGTAATTACCCGGGGCTTTGAATGATGAATGAAGATGAGAGACGCAAGGAAAAGGGGAGGGATTGAAAGAAGGATCTTGTCGTCCAAATCTCGGCGGCTGCCAAACGCGACAGGAAGAGAAGAAGCAAAGCCTCTTAGCGGGGGCAACGAGTGTCGTGCCTTCTTTAAGCCGATTTACCCTTTCGCTAGCAAACTCCCTCTCTTATTGGTCGACTCATCAGAGATTTATTCCTTATTCGTGTCCATTTAACCTCCTATCCCAACTTGTTTTATTTTTCATGGCCAACCATTCCGATCCCACAATTCCATGGAAAACAGGTGAGAAAATTTCCACCTGAACGACCACGCCCTAAAATCATTAAAGAAGACAATCATACTTAACGCCCCATTCGATGGGGGGAAAAGTTTGCAACTCGAATTTCTCGGTTTGCTCTTAGCGCGGGCGGAAAGGGTTGTTGCAATTGTGGTGCGCTTCGATGGTCCACCTGGGTTTGCTCGGGTCTCTGGAGAAATCTGAGGTAAGGCGTCTGGCCAAATGGCCCCCTCGACGGCCGTGTGACACATAGGCATGCACAGCTTTTCCAACCATTTCGCCGCCATCTTGGATCAGGTGAAGTAAACAAGAGAACAAAGTAACAAATCAAATTCTGCTTCCGCCTTTGTTTTTCTTCCCCCCTTTTCAGCTGTCAATCAATGGACGCGGGGGAGAGATGCAAAGAGAAATAAAACACCTGCATGCGACTCGATCTTTCCACTTCCGGTTTGCGCACCGTAATAAATCGGGTAATTATAAATTATTTTTTTCTCAAATTTGCTTAAAAATTGACCTTTTCTCTTCAGGCGATGATTAAACAGGCGATCAAAGTCAAGTTGCCCCTTGAGGAGACGCTCGCGTCCAAATGAAGAGTGACACCTCCCACTCCCATCCACCCTTGCGGCAATTAGTCAGAGGTCATTATCCAAATTAGCATCCTTTTGCTAACACTCCATTAATCAATTAACCCTTTGAGCTCAGATTAGGCTAAGTGTAAACATCGACCACAGCCACTCGCTTTGTGAATGAAATGTAAGTTGGAAAAGAATCGATTCCGAATTGATCAGCTTAAGTTTTCAACATACATTTTACTCGCATGCAAAATAGGCTTAACGTTAAAAATATTAAAAACATTTTTTTCCCCCTCTTCAGCAGATTAAAATATCGAAACGTGGAAAATGTGGTGAAGTGATGACATTTTTGTTTACTTTAAAGGTAAATGCATTTGCAAAAATGTGGAAATTTGCTTTTCTTCCAGTTTTAGGCCTCGCCTACTTTTATTTTAAAACATCATTTAACGTTTCTTTGCACATTACCCGGCGCAATTACGCCAAAGTTGTGCTTCGAGCGCTGCAGCCATTTAGCGGGGCCCAACACCTGCGTCTTACGAGTTGTTTGCGCGTGCAAGAGACAACTTATGGCAGGATTCGCGAGATTTTTCTCCTCACGTCAACGGAAATACGTTTACACTAACTTTTCTTATGTTCTTGGAGAGAGCAAAAGTTTGCAGTGACGTGTAATCCGATTGGTCACTCACCTGCCCCCTTCTCCTTCATCCTTTGCTCCATCAGGTAATTGACTCAACATTTTCGACTCATCCTCCATCTTGTTTCTTGATTGGATTTGCCTGGTGATTTTTTTCCCCTTCCATCACTTTTTTTCTTCATTTTTCCTACTTTTTTATTTCAATAAATGACAAACTCGTGTTTTTTTTCCATTTTCTTTTTACCAATTTTCATACGAGATTGTCATTAATTGTAAAAATCGAATTAGATTTAATTCGATCGACAAATTATTCCTTTTAAACACCGAATTTACGACGTAAAGAATTAAATTTTGGCGCACTTTTGAATTTTCTTTAGATTTTTGCTTGTGAATGGTGGACGCCCGAGGATTTATGAATATTTTACAAGACCTTGTGTTGTATTACGTCCATGGCGCATGCTCGGGTCACGCCCCCTTCTGCGGTTCTTTCCACGCGTTCGCTGCCCCTTACAAAATCTAATGAGAAGTTTCGGATTTTCGAGAGTTCCTAATCCGTTTATATTGCCAGTAATGCAATTTTTTTATAAACTTGTCTATAGCTGAGTATAAAGTATGAAAGTTTATATATAAAACTTAAAACTTTAAAAAAAAAAATAAGATTTCTCGAATTTATTTCGACGCTTGTCGATTTTTGTAAAAACTCCCCCTTGAACTTCACTGCAAAGCAGCACGTTCTATTAAATTTATAAAACCAACGACGCTCATTGCTCGTTAAAAATCGCACAGATCTCCACGATACGTTAAGCTGGCAGATTTTTTTAACCGTGCAGCAGGTAACTAAAGAGTTGCAATTTCGTGCACATGCGTATAGATGACCAGCCGCAGGGATCATGTGACATTATGTAATTAAACGGGACTCGGGCCCCTGAGAGATGCCCCCGACATAATTCATTAGTCGCAGCCCCTTTTAATTATCCTGAATTATTGAACAAGATCCTCATCACACATTCAACAATGTTGAGTACAGAAGTCACTTTTGTTGAATTTCTTTTTTCGTTCTTTAATGCCGTGTTTGCTCTTTTGATTGTTTTCATTTTCATCTTATAATCCTTGAGGCCCCGTTCCTTTATTCAATCGAGGGTATAATTAGGGCAAAGAGGGAAGAGAACCTACAAGTTGGAATGCGAGGGGAGTTTTAATTGAATTATTGCCCTCGGTCCAGAGGTAAACACGCGACTTAACTGACCAACTACTGCCCCACCCACATGCAACAATGAAAAATAGGCTTAATATAGCTTAAAGAGGAGTTACATGTTGATGAAGAGGTCAATTTACAAGTGAAATTATTGGGTTTAATTGCTCGCGAACGATTAACGACGAATACTATTCGCGTAAACTCGTTACTCAACGTGTTTCGGCTCGGCGTTTAAAGGTGAAGTGCAAAGAATTCGTTTACAGTCCAATTTATTGATTCCTTTAATCGTGGTAATTGGATTACAAATTATTAGAAATATTGAAAAAACAAACTAAACACTCGTCGGTTCTGTATCATCTCTACATCTTTGATGTTTTACACTTTTTTGGACCCCTTTTGTTATTAATTAAATTTTCTTTTCTTTCTCGTTCTAAGCACAAACAATTTTGACGTCACTCTGGAAAAGCCGAACGTGGCAGAAACATGACGGATTTGTGATTGAATGAAGTCCTGTGCCCCGCCCTCACTTTTCCTACTTTGTTGATGGCCAGGTACCAACCGAAATGCGCGTATTTACGGCTCAGATAATTGTTCCAACCGTCTTGGTAGGACTCGACGAACACTGTACTTTCTGCGTTCTCGTCCAACTAAAATAAAACACAATTTTAACATAAAATCGAATAAAACTCTTTTACTTCTCACTTCCGGATAGATCTTTCCTTTCCTGTTCATCGCTAAATAATATCCACTTTCCCGTCCCTTGATTCGCACTTCACCAACTCGCACGGAGGAGAACTCCAGAACAGCTGTCGATGAAAATTGAAACCGGAAATAAACTTTTTTCTTTACTTTTTTGCTCCTACCGTTTTTGTGGTAGGGTTTTCTCGTTCCTTTAATCTTGTTGCGTTTGATGATGACATGAAAACCAGTTCGACAATAAAGTTGTTTGATATTGCCCCAATGGTTTGGCGGATTTCCACCTGTAGCCGCAGAATCGTCGATGTTACTGTCGCTCGACGGAGGGGGACACGGACAGGATGATCTAAAATTAATATATGATAATTCATTACTGCCTAACCAAGTAGCAACGTTGGCGCCATCTAAGGACCGAACGGCCAAGTAACAAGTTTTTTCTGTCTTCTTTTTATTTACATATTTAGATTTTCATGCGCGAGATCAAATTACTGTTTACTGTAAATTCATTACGGTTAGTCGCACGTCGTCGCAAACGGTCAAGATTAGAGAACTGTTAGTTTCGTTTGAATTGCCGAATATCTTACCCAGAAATGTCAGTTATGTTGCCCGAAGGCTGGTCGTTCATTTCGAAATCGTCGGTGATGTTTCTGGAGCAGCACGGCCCCATGGGAACGATGTGCGGTCAAAAATTACATCATTATTACTACCCTGAAACGAATCGGAAGTCATGTGCAACAAGAAACATCCCTCTTCCTCAAATGGACCTCCCAAAATAGAAATTTACAACCTTTTGAATCAACGAGACATGACCTAAAAAATATGTTAATGCGCGGGTTAAGAAAATTTGAAAAAGCCACTTTAAGATACCGGATGATTTCGTTGCTCGGCAACGGCCGTCGAAAGTGCCAAAGTGACTGAAATAGACGTTATAAATGCGCGGACTCGATTCGCAATTAAAAACAAACCACGGTAACGTAAACAACTAAACGCGAAATTTAGTTTATTATTACGGTAACGAAAGCGGCGTAAACAAACGATTCGACGCGTAACTGAGGAATCTTACCGTGTCTTGTTGATTTGGCTGGAATCGTCATTAATACTGGCGGTGCTTTCCCACGTGCGTCTGAAGATGAGAGACGCCAGGATTAAGTTTTGTACATGTGTATAAAGTTTTTTTAAAAAAAGAAAAAATCGTGACGTCATTAAGTATTAAAATAGAATCACATCCCAAGTCTGGTCTTCATCAGGTAAATGATATTTAAAAACTCCTACGCTTTTGGGTTTATACAGTCGTCGAATATTTGAAAGTGCGGACTAATTTTAGAGGTTGTTTTATTTTTAAATTTTGTGGGAAAAACTTTCCCTTTACTCGTTATAGCTTTGATTTTGATGGTGGCACTGGCGCCATCTGTTACGAAATGTAGAAATTAATGGATACGTGGCGCGAAAATAAGTTTTTAAAATGGCGTCCCTGTTTGTGTACAGTACGTTTGTTCTATTACACTCATAGTTTATGAAGATTACATTAATTTGTGATATTAAGTCGCAGGTTGAGGACGTCACGTGTGATTTTTTGGATACTTTTAGTATATTTTATGGCCGCCTTCTGCTTCACTGCACTGCATGGGTAGTTTGCGCCATTTGATTCGTCACAAAGTAATAATAAAACAAAACTAAATTCAAATTTAAAAGATGTAGTAGAAGACCAGACGTTTTGGACACTTTGTCTGGGTATGCGATTTGGACAACAAAGACGTGCTGAAATTTACAGTGGAGCATGCAAACATGACACGCTCAAAGATGAACACACAGCACCGACTGGCCGAAGACCACTCTGTGGTGTATTTGAGGATTAAAATGGGCATAACTTTATATACATCTTACAAATAAGTATCTTCAAGTTGCCTGTGTGGCTTGGTGGTTAGGGTGGTGCTCTGGGAATACAGTGGTTGTGGGTTCGAATCCGACAAGATCGGAGTGTTTGCAAATAAATATAGCAAAAAAAAAAGAAAACAGAATTTTTTTCAAAGAAAAAAAATTAAAAGAGAAGAAATTAGAAAAAGGGTTGAAAAATGGAACAATAACAAAAGGGCATTTTACAATTTAAAAAAGAGAATGGACTCAACCGGAAGTAGGGGTGGGTATGAGGAGATAGAGAAAAACACACACCCTCCCCTCCCGAGGACTACTGCCTCCACTTCTCCCCTTCCGAGAGACCATAGCGCCTCTTA
>JAQIXT010000399.1:0-38084 GCA_034700445.1 Stenotaenia linearis
CCTTCTTTAGGAATAACTACTTCTTTTTCTTCCTCCGACTCGTTCTCGTTTACGACTTCTTCCCATTCATCATCGTCAGACGATTCACAGTGTAAATGCAAGCTTTCGTCCTTAGATTTGCTCATTTTCTCAGAATTTACATAACTTGATTTTTTACTGCAACTTGGTTGCGAGCACAATACGGTTTCAATACTCGAATCGCTATTTTCCGCGTTAAAATCTCCTAGATCATCGAATCCATCGGTCGGATTCAGGCTCGAATTCCAACTTTTCTCAGGTTCACGCATCATTTCAACGTCCGATTCGGACTCCGAATCGGTTTCGCGCAATTTTTGCTTATTTCTCGTTGGCTTTTTACATTTCCCTTCGTTCGTATTACTCTCTTTCACTTGTTTCGACGTTGCGGCACCCTCTTGGCTTCGAGTACGCCGTTTATCAGTTGCATTTTGACTTTTGCTTTCGGGTACATCGCGTAATATTGAACAGCTTTGCGTTAGCCCGTCTCCGGGGCTCAAAGATTGCAGACTCAGTCTAGTGACTCGCTTCATCGTTTATCTGAAATAAAGAATTGAAATAATAAAACTTTTTAATTTTATTTTCAAATACTGGCTTACATTTCAGCCGACGAGACATCAAATGTGCCTCCATGTGGTTTTGTTTGACCCTACCGGAAGTTCAATTTCAACCAATCAGAAGCTGATCTTACCGATAGTAGGCGGAGCTAAGTAGGTCGCTCTCAACTTTGCTAGAAATTGCTTAATACTAATTTTGTTTTTATTCTAAAACAGGTAATGATATAAAATGAACGATTTAAGTAGTAAAAAGTATCTTTTCATCAAATTAAATTATTACTAAACTATATAATGTAATCTTTACCTGAAAAAACAAATAAATAACAGGTGCAGTATGACGCAATCAAAACTACAATTTTATGCGTGTGCTTCCCTATTTATGACGTCATCTACTACATTTGAATCAGATGGTTAGTTAGTTAAGAATAATTAGTTAGTTTTTCCGATGTAAAACGATGGACGAAGAGGATTTTCATCTCACACCGACTACAAAGCTTAAAAGTATCACACGTTTCTGAATTACTGAACTTTTTATGACCACATCTTTTATTAGGAGCGAAATTTAAAAGTCGAATGAAAAGCAAGATAATGGAAGAAATTTTAAACTCGGAAGAATCCTACTCGAAAAATCTAAAACTTTTAACTCAAGTATGTAAATCAACGTCTGTTTAATCACATTTACCAAATTTATTTTCAAACGCAGTTCTTTTTGGACCCGATTTTGCAAAATTCGATCTTAAATTCGAAGGAAACGAAGATAATTTTCGGTGAAATTCCATCCATTCTTCGAATGAATCAAGAACTTTTAATCCAATTTAAGCAAAACACGGACATCAGCACGGCTTTCCTCAAACTGTCACCGTATTTCAAGTTATATTCAACATACTCATTAAATTACGAATCGGCTAACATTTTCTTACAAGTAAAATATTAATTTACAATCAAAAACAAGAGTAAAATTCATTGAATCTCATTTCAGAATCTCATGAAATCGCGACCGAAGTTCGCAGAATTCATCAACTGTCAACAAACTCGTCCCGAAGTACAAACATCGCTTCCATCGCTTTTAATTCAACCGATTCAAAGGATGCCAAGGTTGGAAAAATTAAAGAAAAATTTAATTTTTTAATATTTTATGCTTTCATTAGATACAAGTTGTTATTGCAAGAACTACTCAAAATGCATGACTGCGACGACATAAGAAGTAAAGGAAAAGTGAATAAAATGATAATCTAATAGAAAAGTTGTAGAAAAATGTACATTTTTAGACGCATTGATGCAGATCGAGACGATAACCCAAGAAATGAATAACCAACTTCACGTTGGAGACAAAATACGTCGAATGTTGGACATTCAAAAAATGCTCGTCAACGATCAACCGAAAATAATTGTCCCTGGAAGACATTTAGTCAAAGAAGGATCGCTGCAAAAGGTAATTTTTGCATTAATTTTGGAGTAACGATTAATTTTTTTTGTCATTTCAGATTTCGAATAAAACCGGTCGAGTTTTTACCCGTCAATTTTTTTTATTTAATGATATGCTCATGTACTGTAAAGAGCAGAAAATGTTCGCAAACGGACGTTTCTGGCTTTGTAGGTGTGTTTTACCAATTCGTCACTGTCGAGTGTCGCCCAAGGGTGGAGATGGAAACAGACAACGTTTTTATTTTAAGGTTTTTATACAAAATTAAAAAAAATAATTAATAATGACACTTTTTTTTTTAATTTTTAGGTGAATTGTTTTGACGTTGAACTTAATTTATTTAGTGAAAATTACAACAACGCTAAACTTTGGATGGATGCGATTTCGTCCACGTCGATGGAGTTTATCGAAAACCGTAAAACTTTACGGAAAACCAGTACAGTTTACACTCCTGCGGAATTTATCAAACATCGCACACCGAGAAATCGTCGTTTGCTCGGGGTATTTGCAAAAAAAAAATTAAAAAGGTTTTCTTTTTTTGACGTTGTTTCTAATTTTCAAGGTCATGACTCTGTCTCCTGCTCAACCATTACCATTACAACATTCTCTCGCATGTCCATCGATCAGATTGTGTTGAAATTTGTAAATTATAAATTAGGAATAAATTTTACATTCATTATTTTTATTTTTCGAGGTTCCAGTACCATACATTCAGTTTTTATTTACCCAAATTTTGTTTTCTTTTCTTTTTTTTTGCTACAAGAATGTTACAGCAACACAAAAAATGACAATTCTGAAATTTCTGCTTCTCATTTCATATTATCGGTTTCAAAATCGCCGAATCGTACTTGACCAAACACTGCAACAAATTAAAACTGAACTAATTTCGCGTTACGGATAATTAAAAAAAGTCAAAATTACCGTATTTTCCCCCGACTCTGAAGTTTCTGAAGCCGTAGTAGAAGGAGCAAAATGCTGCACCGAAGTCTTTTTATCCTTTTTCAAATCCGGTTTCGGTTCTTCTTTAATTGGCGGCACCTCTTCTTTCTCTTCGGTTTCTTCGGCCACAAGGACCGTATCATCGACTATACTACAAGAAGCCGAGGCTTGATTCACCATCGAGGCGGTGTTGCTGGCACCTCCCGGATCTCCGAGACTTTCAGAATCTTCCATAAATATTGCCGGCCCGTGTAGAACCATGAAGCGAATTAAGGCAATCGCTTCTGTGCACGGCTGTAAATAGATATTAAAAAATTAATATCAATTTTAAATGTCCAGTTTTTCTAATTTTATATTGTAAAACCTTCGAAGCAGTAGTAACGGGTTCATCAGCTCTTTTCCTGATAAGTACAGGTCCGAATAGTGTCGTCATTTCTTGCAATCGAGATTGATTGAGGATGTCATTATCGAAACATAAATTTCTCAACATGTCCACCAAATGACGAAGCAAAGAGTATTCGACGGGACGAAGAGTTCTCAATGCTCTGTAAATAAAGTGAAATACTGTTTATAAGTTTATTTTTTTTATTGGAAATTATACTTTCTGCTTTGGAGAATTGCCAAGGTCCAATGAGATGCTGGTAAAGCTCGAATGTCGTCAGCTAATTTGACAAAAGACCGACGTTGCAATAATGGTGAAGATGGTAAATGTTTCATGAAATTCTGAAATATAATTTGTGGATATTAAAATTAAAGTATCAAAAATAAATATACTCGGAGTGCTAAGATGTAGGCAGCAGGTGAATAACTGTTCATGGCTTGTAAATCGCCTTTTTGCAAAGATCTTTTCAGCCATTTGCTTTCCCACCAAGAGCTTTTGCTGTAAACTGGCATCGGAAGATGTCTCGGGGTATTCATTTTTACATATTTGAACAGCTTCTGATGACGAAATCTCATTCTATCTCCACTAAATGTTGTTAATGAATTTACAACTTTACCACTAAATTTGGATGAAGATTCTCTTTTCCACAAAACACGTACAAATCAGCACCAAATGGCACTCTGAAATGAAACAAAAAGAAAAAGTAATGGCGTTAGGTTTACCCGAAATAAAATAAAAGTTAAATAACATTTTCACTGGTTTTTTTCAAATTAAAAATAGTTGATTCGGTTTACCTCATCGATCCTTTTTGAATCGCATTACGAGTAAGATTTCGGTTGGAAAATGATGTTGCTTTGTCAGTCATTTTGCTATTTTTTTCGATTTCCCAAATTGCTGTTTGATGAATGCATGGCATTCATTTGAACCTCACCATGGCAACAGTGAGCTAACAATACCGAAATCCCGTCGATTCAATTGTGCGTTTAAAAGAATTTATTCAATTTCAATAATACACAAATAATTACATTTAAAAGTTTAATAGATTTAATAAAAAGTAAAAAGAAAAAAAGAATCAAAAATTCTCTTATCTCCTTTTCTGAGCCACACCGATGTGACAGTCGTTCACCTATAAAACAAAACAAAGTAAATAAATAGCTATTTGTCGACAAACCGAATCAAAGGTTACCATTTTAGCGAATCGAAGCGAATTTAACGTTTCTACATAATTTTCCTCCGACGGAGATATATTAATAAACATGAGCGTTTTCGAGTTTCCACCGAGATAAGGACTCAACAACATGGTGAGTTTACTGTTGCGATACGGTATATGCTCGGCCTAAAAAGAAAAAAATAAAAATAAACAAATCGTGAATAATAAAATCGATTTTTTACCTTTTGTGATAGCGCCATGATGACATTTCCTAAAGCGCTAAGAGATTTATTTATGGACTGAGCCTCCTTTAATCGCTGTCCTTCCGATCCGGATTGTTTTACTCTCTCCGAACCGGCCAGATCGACCAGATTGAGCGTTGCGGTGCACGACTGATGCGTGCTCTCGTTTTTCCCGGTGATTTTTAAAATAAACACCGAATGCGATCGCGACGAACGCTCGTTGCATTTGGTCGCACCGACCGCACGGGCTCTGTTTGCTTTGTCGATCAATTCCAAAACCACGTCCTTGTCGTCGACGTTTTCGACCAGAGCATTGGTTACGTAACTTTCGTTGTTGTCCTTCGTAAATTTAATTTCCAGTTTTTTATTCTGGTCATTCGGGCCGAGCAGATCACGGAGTTTCTCGTTATAGATTTCGACGAACGACGCTTTGACTGCAAACTAAAAAAAAAAAAACAATTAATCACCTTTAATTTTTGTTTCTTTTCGATTAGAACTTACCGTCCAACCCTTCTTCTCCAATTTTTCGATCGTCGCGAATATTTGTTCGACCGCTCTGGGAATCATTCCAAGATGAGTGTTGTCTGCGTCGTAATCCGACACCCGACCTTCCATCGTGTACGTTTTCCCGGACCCTGTGGGTCCATAAGCGAACACGCAGACGTTGTACCCGTCCAAAACGCATTGAACCAATTGCGAGATCTCGTCGTACACGAAGTACTGATTCGATTCGGGATCAAACACTTTGTCGAACGCGAAGTCGTAACTGACGTTTCGACCACCGTTCGAAACGGCACTCTAAAAACAAGAAATTATTAAATCAGTGAATTACAAACCAATTACGAATTTACTTCGTTTAAAACGGACTCTCTTCGCAATCCCGCTAAACTGATCATTTTCATGTCGGGATCGGGAAACGCGACACATCCCGGACCGTTTTCGGATTCCTTTTTGGTCAGTGGGCGGACACGACAAAACACGCGAATATTTCCTTTCAGATCTTGGATTTGATTATGTAAACTGCGACGTAGTAATTCGCCGGAATAGATCTCGGAATCTTTTTCAATCACCTCTCGTTTGAGTCGTTCTATTTCTTCGCACGCTTCGGCGAACTTCGTTTTAGTCGATGATAGCTCTTCTTTGAGTGATACGACTTCTCCTTTGACTCGAGCCAATTCTCCAGCCATCACATCGCTTTCTCCGAGCGCAGCGGTCAGTTCCTCGTTCAATCTGGTTGCACGAGATCTGGCGACGTCGCGTTCCCGATTCGAGTCCTCCAACTTTGTTTCCAATTCCGCCGTTTTCGCTCTCTCGTTTTGCAGATCTGTACGTAAATTAGTGACCAATGTATCTTGCACTTCCGTTTTTACTTTAACTTCTTTATAAGTCGACAACAATTGATTGCATTCTTCCTCCTTTCCCGCTTTGGTTTCGGCTAAATTTTTATTTTCCTTTTGCAAATTCGAAACGACCGACTCCAAATCCTCTAAACGCCCTTTGTAATCCCACGCTGCTCGCCTTTTCTTTGCTGGTGCAGCTGCGACGGGTTTTACGGTGCTCGAAACCACATTTCTACTCTGAGTTTTTTCTAAATAATAAAAAAGATGAGCGATTTAGCAAAACATTGAATTTGTTACACGAAAAATACCTAATGGCGGAACGCCTCGTCTCGATTGCAAACATAAATTCACCATCGACACGCTTCTGCGTAAATTTCCTCTAGGTTTTAATGGTTTTATCGGAGGTAAGTTTTCGTTCGATCCTATTTTTCTTCTCTTTTCGACGACAGCCTAAAATTTGAATTTTTACTCATCAAATATACTTTTCAACTGTTTCTTATACTTACAGCTTTAGACAGCGTAGATGTTGAGGGAATTTCTCTTTTCATCGCAAAATTGTTGGCTTTGTCGCGATTAAAATTATTTGTTGTGTTTGTGGTACGATTAAGCAATGGAAGACGCGATTTGTTATTCATGTTGCAAGTGGTCTCTCGCTGAACTACGGAGTACAGAACACAATACGATGGTTAATATCATGATAGAAAGATCGTAGTTACGTACACAAGGTTCGATTTGTACCTACGTGTATTTAAATTGTATCGATGAAAACATTCGACTTCTACGAGTTTAAAATCCAACTTTTCCAACGGAAACAAATGGTTTGAAAATGTCGGCTTGTGATGTGATCCTTCCCATTGGCTGAAAAGTTAAAGTCGAGTCACGTGAGAAAACTGGCCAATAACGGTTTACCACAAAAAAAATGTAATTTTAAATTTGATTTTATGTCTTTTAATAGATAGTTTCGTTAAAAAATAAAACATTAAGCTAAAGTACAATATAATAATATTAAAAATTAAAACTCCCATAAAATCGAAAAAATTCGATAAAAAGCAGTCTAACACGTTCCACCATCCACCGCCAGGAGTATGACGTCGAGATGACGTAATTCCCCTCACATTTAAAAACATTTACTAACTTATTAATGCGCGTTTTTATAGAACCACTTAAAACTCGACAGTAAACAAATTTATGGCCCAAATTCATCGACTTGCAATTTTATTATTACATTAATATTTATTAATAAATTTAATAGCCTATAAACCCACACTTTTATTTAACCACACACAAAAATAAAAACGAGCTACCATTTCTCTTAAAATTTTATTTCATTTAAATATTTACCTAGTGCTACCTGTTGGCACGTTTGCATTTTTTTTTAAATTCTTTAATTTACCTGCTGATTATTTATTCGGCCTCAAGGCAAGTGAAGGTAGCTCACGCTATTTTCGTCCCGAGCTCTCGTAAGAGTCCAGCACCATCTTCCACCCTTTTCACATGGCGTGCCGCTATGTTTACGTACGTATTTTAATCCAATTTTACAACTTTGCGTCGATAAAAATCTCTCGAACCGACGTTTAAATCCACTCGCTTCGTACCCTCAGTCGGAACGATTCGTCAATTTAACGGTTTACTACGCCACCTTCTTTTGTTGTGTCTTATCGTAATTACTCGGTGATAACAGATGTAATTACACGCTTTTTCATGCTAATTTCTTTCCCCGCGGCTCGATTCAATTGTATCGAATTGTAGGGGTCAACACGGTACTCGTGATAACGAATTATAATTGATAACCACGGCAGCTGCCGAGATGATGTAATGACTGATAAGAGCATACATTTCAATTAATTAGTTTAATTTAATTGGTAAATGCAGAGCAATTTGATATTTAACGCTAATTTTGTTTGCATTTTTCCCTGATTTATTATCAATTTAAATTCGGTTTGGAATTTCATTCGCAAGTGATCGAGTTACCACGTGTAATGACCGCAATGCATTGCGTCAGATTACTAATTGAAGTTGAATTTGTTTTTTTTTTTCCACGCAGATAATCAAAACATTTGCTAGAAATCACGAAGGAAATGTATTTTTGCGTCACGCCTCGACCGCTTCGGGAAATAAAACATTTCAGGTATTTAAATATATTTTTATAAAAATCAAAATAAAAAATTTATGTTTTATCGTTTTCCAGTTCAGTGATTTACAGATCGAGCTATCCAAGAAGAAAGCGGAGATTCCCGATCCCAAAAATCTGTTATTCGGTCACCATTTCACCAATCACATGCTCGAAGTAGAATGGACCTTAAAAGACGGGTGGGGTAAACCAAAGATCAGTCCATTTCATAATCTCAGTCTTCATCCAGCTGCTAAAGTACTTCATTACGCGACAGAAGTAATTTCGTCTGTTATTTTGTGACATCTGTGTTTTTACAAGCGTTTTATCCGTTTGTTTGCAGTTGTTCGAAGGAATGAAAGCCTACAGGACCAAAGAGAATAAAATCGTACTTTTTAGACCAGATATGAATATAAAACGACTCTTAACAACTGCCGAAAGAACTTGTCTTCCTGTAATTTTCATTTCTTAATTTTTTAAAATTGAAATCTAATTTAATTTTTTTTGTTTTTTTAAAAAGACTTTTGAGGAAGAACAATTTCTGAAATGTTTAAAAAAATTAATAAGCGTCGATGCCGATTGGGTACCCAGTAGTCGGGATGCATCGTTGTACATCAGACCGACTTTTATTGGCACCGAAGTATATAGTTAAAAAAAAATTAAAATAGAATTGAAAATATTAATAAAAATTTCTGTTCAGCCATCGCTCGGAGTTGCATCTTCCAATCGAGCTTTGCTCTACGTCATCTTAGGACCGGTGGGTCCGTATTTTCCGACCGGTTTTAAACCCGTAAGCCTTCTGGCGGATCCGAATTACGTTCGGGCGTGGCCAAAAGGTTGCGGAGATAAGAAAATGGGAGCGTGAGTCGATTTGAAACATAAATTTTTAAACATTTTGTAACAATTTTTGTAAATCAGAAATTATGCACCGACGATCGCGGTTCAGCGATGGGCTCTGGATCGTGGATTTCAGCAAATTTTATGGCTTTTTGGCCCCGATCATTTGATGACGGAAGTTGGCACGATGAATATTTTTATGTTATATGAAAATTCAAAAGGAGGTATAAACATTTTTTAAATTTCTTTTTTATAATAAATAATACTATTATTTGAAACTGATGTTTGTAGAAAAGGAACTCGTCACTCCACCGTTGGACGGGTTGATATTACCGGGCGTTACTAGAGCGTCGTTATTGGATCTCTGCAGAAAAATGGTAAACAGCGTAAAAAAAAAATTTCAAGTATCTAAAATTGATTTTATTTTTTTTATAAATTTTCAGAATGATATTAAAGTAAGCGAACGAAACATTCCAATTAAGGAAATGATAAGTTTGCACAAAAGCAAAAAACTACTCGAAATTTTCGGAGCCGGTACTGCGTGCGTCGTTTGTCCCGTGAGTAACATCCACTTCGACGGCAAAGATTACGATATTCCGACGATGAAGCAAGAGAATCCTTTTTGCAAAAAACTTCTCGTGATGCTGAATGATATTCAGTACGGTCGCGTTAAACACGAATGGTCCGTCAGCATCGACTAAAAATTCTAAAAATTTTACGTTTTTAGTGCGTTTTTTGAATAATTTTTGGTATTTAAATTTTTTTAAAAATATCTTTTGTGAGATTAAACTCGCAAGTTAAATTGGCATAATTGTGAATCGGACAACATAATCGTGTAATATACGAAAGTATTTCATTTGGTATTTTCAACTGTTTCTCAGTATTTTTATCGATTTTTATGTTTTGCGTTGAAAAATAAATTTATTTTTTTTATTTTTAAATTGTTAGTTCGCAGCAATCAATTCTGTACTTATTCTTATACACTTTTTAATTGTACTTATTTTTATTTAAAAGCATAATGCTGTTAAATCGATTGCATTTGATTTACTAGTCAACATCTGCAGTATACAACTTTTGATTAGAAAAATTGTTATTTATAAACAATACGGGCCTGGTGTCGGGGTTTTATTGTTATTTTTATTTCTAAGCTTATGTTTGTTGTTATTAAGCAATACTTGTTATTTTTCTTGTTATTTTCGTCGTATGAAATGGAATGCAAAATAATTTAGCAATCAAATTTTAAATAATTGTACTTATAATAAAATTACAAGTATCAATAGCTCAATGATGTAATAACTTAGTGTACATATTGAAAAAAGCGTAATAAAAGATTTTATGCAAGGCGAAAATTGAGTTTTTCATTTTTACTACCAAACATGGTAATGATGCACGCAGGTGAGCCGCATATTGATTTCGTAGTTGCTAGGCTACGATTCAAAACAATACATCGTATTGACCAATTTTGGACGCGAATTAGACAAAAATGAATTCCGAGCTCGCTAAATCGTTTATCATGAGTGCTAATTTATGCAGATCGCTCGTGGTCATCTTTTTATTACTCATTAAATCATCAGGTAAGGAATTTACTCTTCATTATGTAACATTTAAACATATTTTGTCTCGTAGAAACATCAGTATTAAACGAAACCATAGAACCAACACCTGTATTAGTTTCGAGCTCGGATTTGGAAACTTCTCTGCACAGCGACGTCGTTTCGTCTTCTATTTCCCTCTTTACTTGGACAGTCGACGAAACGTCGTCGATTTTTAACGTTTCAAATTCGACCAACGAAACCATCCCGGAAGAAAATGTCGTAAACTCGACCGCGATCATACAGGAAACGATCGATTCTTCACTGCCATACTACTCGGACCTCTTTTCCAGCTTCCAACCTGTTGAACTTTCATCCTCGATCTTTACAACAGAAACATCCTTCGAGATGGCGACTTTCGATTACTCCTCTACGATGGACCTGGAACTGCGCTCGTCTTTTGCACCGACGAATCAACCTTCCACGTCCTTTTATCAAGTGACCGGAACGGTGTTCATATCGTTGGCAGCCACAGTCGACATCACCGACACCAAGGAACTGTCGGAAACGGAAGACGTAACCGAAACTCGTCTCGATTTTGCCGTTCAGGGAATCATATCGAGCAACAAGACTTGCACGTGCGTCAAACTACCTTTCAAACCCTACTGTCCGTGCGACGCGTTAATGAACGTCGTCTCCAGCCATCTTGCGCCGCTCCGATTTTACTGCCAAACGGTACAAGATAACGCCGTTACTCCTTTCCGCACGACGTGTAATGTAACTTACGACGAAGAGAACGAGTCTTACGACCGTTCTCCGTTCTCCTGCGCGTGCGAAGTCGAGTTTCGTCCCTCTCACAATCCGTCCAAACTGAATTGCACCTGCAACGACACGCAAATATCGACACCGCAACCGTCTCCGGCGGCTAATTCGTCGTGCGAATGTCACGAACTCGAAGTTTTCACCAAAGTTTACGTTACACACAACTGCAGTTGCGACGAAAATAACACGATAATCAACGACGGGCACTTTGCTGGCAATTACGGATGCCAACAGTACGCTTTTGCCGACAAAATGGTTCAGGTGTTTGTCAATTGCAGTGGACGAGTCGTCCAAAACGCTTCTACGACGGAGAGACCGGAAGTACACACCAGATGTTGCAGGGAGATGGTTTTAGCCAGAGGAGACGTTATCGTACTGTACAACTGCACGTGTAAGTACGATACGAGCGAAGACGAAATGGACGAGAGTAAAAACGAAATAATAACGTCGACGGAGACGAGTTTAAACCGCGTACAAAACTGCAAATGCGTCGAGTACAGTTTTTACGAAGGTCAGGTCAAGTTCAGGGTCAACTGCACGTGCGAAGATAAATTAGATTCGTGCTCGTGTCAAGGAATTTTCGTAGACGGTAAACACATAGTCGTGTGTTTGAATTGCACGCTCTACGAAACGCAAACGACGACAACAACAACGACGACAACCACCACGACCACGACGAATCCCGTCAAGAATGAAGTTTGCATTCCGAAATGCAAAAAGAAGGAGTTATTCGACGGACAAATTACGGTTCAATTTAACTGCTCTTGCCACGAAAGTACCAAAGTGTTTTATCACGAATCGATGTCGAAGATCGAGGACACAGATTCGTTGTTTACGCAATGTCCGTGCCAAAATAGAATAAACGAAAAGACGAGAAGTTTGATCAAAAGACACGTCCCGGAGGATAGAGTCGCCCCAGTTTTGTTTTGTTCTTGCGAAATGAGGGAAAGAAGACAACTTTTCACGTCTACCGAAGGTGAAGTGGTTGTCGACACTACGATTACGACGTCGTCCAAACCCACGCCTCAAACGTCAACATCAGCATCTGAAACGTCAACGTCGGAAACACCGATGCGCGAAGCATCGTCGACGACCGTTTCATCGACGAACGAGTCATTAACGGCCGGTATACTCGAGAAGTATTGGATTCGGACGGTTCTGGACAGAAAATTGGACGTCATAACGGATAACACGAGTATATTGCAACTGGAAGCGAGGCTGACTTCGGCGTGCGTCCAGGCGTTTCGGCGTCAACATTTAATCAATCTGGGACTCCGTTCGCGGACCAAAAGAGATATTACCAACAACGTAACCGTCGCTATACTTCATATAAGACCTTACGAATTGGATACGTCTCAGACGGAAATAATTTACGCCGTCAAAAGCGGAAACGATTTCGTACCTGCCAAAAATGCGGTGCTCAATTTGTTATTGTTGAATCCGGACGCGAAAATGGACGAGATTATGACGATTCCCGTCGCTCTGACCGAAGGTTATTTAAGTGTCAACGAGATTTATAAGGTTTTCATTGTATTAAGTTGTTCCAGAGTATAGAAAAACGGGTAACGGTGGCGAGAATTCGTCTTCACACGCAGTCGTCATCGCAGTTTCGATAATAATTCCACTTTTGCTACTCATTTGTCTTCTTTTCGTCTGCTTTTATTACAAGAAACGACAACACAAGTTATTAAACGAGCAACAAGTAGACTATATTTGATTATTTATGTGTTTATTGATTGTAAATGAGTGTTTTTCTTTAGGTTTTTCAGGAATCGGGGTTCGTGCGAGAAGATTCGCAACTGAAATCGCGTTCTTCGGCGCCGCTGATCGATCCTTCGGCCGAACGTCCAATTAAGAAGAAGAAGAAGACTAGGAAAAGCAGCGATTTGGAGGGAAGAAATCCGGAAATAATCGTTTCGACGCCGTCCGACTCGGGAAAATCGGACGATTCGTTGCTACGAATGAAAAAAGCGCAAAAAAAGAAAAGATTGAAAAGAGAAGCTCCGTTGCCGTTGGACGTCCACAGAGCGGATCATTACGAGTTCCCGCAAGACGTCTTTCATCATGTGATGACTCCGCCGACCAAACTCGTGCGTAAAGGGTAAGAAATGATCTAAAGTGAGTGCGATTTTATTGAATTTTTGGTTTTCTTAGTGGAAAAAAGTTACCACCTGTGCAAAATGCAAGCTCTTCTGGTATTTCGTCGATGGGAATTTCAAATTTGGTAAAGAATTTAAAAATGATTTTTTTTTTTTCATCTTCTTAGTATTTTTTGTTGTTGTTTATTTAGGATGTTGCTACTATTTCTGGTTCGTTAAACCCCATTCCCGCACCCAGAAAGTCAAAATCTTCGTCGAAAGAAAGAACTCGACGAAATAAAAATTTGGGCGATGATGCCGAAATTGATGCGATGATGCGAGCGAGAGCCGCTCGAGTTTGTTCTGCTGAGTTTTTAATTCAAGACATTAAAACCGAACTCGAACGTTTTCACAAGTCGATACCGGCGTATCAACAAAATAAATAACTTGTTATGTATTGATGTAGTTAAATAAATAAAATTAAATCACGTTTTTATTTAAAATAATAATAATAAAAAATTACGTCGAGTTTATATATTGACCACTAGATGACGCCACCGATTAAATCTCGGCGTCGAGAGTAATTGGAACGTTGAGAAACTTGGCGGCTATTTTGCTTCTCTTTCGATGGCCGTTTCTCTGTGCTGTTGGGTGAGTTGCGATAATAAAGTGACTGTTGATCAATTTTAATATCAATTTCTGTGTCGAAGGGTGCAAACGGACACGGTCAACTCGGTTTGGGTCACAGTCGTGAAAACGAAGCGAACCGACCGACCAAAATAGGCCTAAACATCGACGCGCAGCATTTGACGCAAATCACGGGCGGGGGATCACATTCCATTTTAGTGACTGGTTAGTATTCTTTGTCGATCAAATATAAACTTAAAATTTGATTTAAATGCATCTAACAGACGATGGGAGCGTTTTGGGTTGCGGCAACAACTCCAAACGACAACTTGCACTGGGCGACGTAAACGACATTTTTTACTTCACCAGAATCAATTTGAACGTGAAAATAAAACGAGTGGCGTGCGGTTGGGAACACACGTTAGCCATGACCGGTAAATATGAACTTTTTCCCTAACGAAACGGTTAATTTACTCGAGTCTTCGTAGATGACGGCCAAGTTTATGGGTGGGGCGCCAACAATTACAATCAGCTGGGTGTACTCGACGAAATGAAGCATTCGGAAAAACCCGTTAAAATTGAAATCGAGTGGAAAGTGATCGACATCGCTGCTGGAATTCGCCACTCGCTCGCGGTGACCGAAAACGGTCGCGTTTTTTCGTGGGGAGACAACAGAAAAGGACAGTTGGGACGGAACGGGGACCCGAGGATGGGTGAAATCGATTTTAAAGGACAAAATATTAAAAATGTGGTGTGCGGTGCGTACCATTCGGCTGCTGTTAATGGTAAAAATCGATAAAACACAAAATATTTGGATTTTAAATTTTTTTCTCTCTTAAATTTCAGATTTTGGTGAAGTCTTTGTATGGGGATGCAACAATTACGGCCAATTAACGGCTGATCCATCATTAGCTCCTATTTTATACGAACCAACAGTATTGCCGCGTTTAAAATTCAACAGCGAAGGAATTTCCATTTTACGGTCTGGTTGGACTCATTTTGTCGCAGTTTCATGTATATTTCGATACGAGATTCAACGACTAATAATCAAATTAACTTTATTTATCATTCAGATGACGGTTTCGTTTACACGTGGGGTCGTAACGATTACGGACAATTAGGACGCGTGACAAACTCGAAATACGACATCAATCCCGTTCGAATCGACGAATTTCGTTCGCCGTTTCTAATTTTTGCCGGTTCGGAACACAACGTCGCCGTCGTAGACAACAAAAACGACGGTAGGTCGAATTTTTCCTCGAATTTCGCTCGTCCCGGCTTAATTTTCCCGAAATGTGCATAATGCCGATTGTATTTCGTGACTTTTTGCTTCGTTCCTCGTTTGTTTCATCCCTCGCTTTTATCCTCGTTTAAAAAATATTTTTTATCGCAAAAATATTTTTTTCCTAGATACTCACGTTGTTTTCACGTGGGGATGGAACGAACACGGAATTTGCGGCAACGGTAACGAAGAAAACGTCACGCGACCCACGCGTTTGAATTTGCATAACCGGAAGTTGTGCGTGTTTAATGCCGGGTGCGGAAGCGGACAGAATTTTATCACGATCGTTACTTGACATTAAAAAAAAGAAACTTTTAATTTCGGTCGCCGGATGGGGCCACGGTCGCGTTTTCCGCCGTCAGACTTTGTGACTGAAATTTCCGTTACCATGGCGTAACTGATTTTGTGTTTTCTTTATTAAATTTTTTATTTGTCGATCTGAAATAAAGAAACGCGAAAAGTGAACATTTAAATAAATAATATTTATAAAAATTTAAAAAGACGTTGGGTCAATGCGTCGTTGCGTGTTGATACAATCGTATTTATGCGAAACGAGAAAAGAATAAAGTTGTGCGAGGAAATGTTGACTTTTCTTTTTTCAATCAAAAAACATTTGTTGATTATTTCCAACCGTGCGAGTTGATTATTTCAATTTAAACAAATCAAATTTTTTTATTCTTTTCATCAAATTTCAATGAAAAACGTAAAAAATACGTTTGACCTATTTTTTATTAGTCGCATCATTATTCAACAATTCGAAATAATATTATTTAATAATAGAATAGACTTAACTTGTTTCCATAACGACGCGTTTTGTTTACAACTCTTTTAATCATGCGTTTTTAATTCCAACAAGTTGGTTTATAATTTACATAAAATAAAAAAAATACAAGAATAGAAATAAATAATAAAATTTTCGATCCAGACGGAACAGCATGAATTCTTATAAACAAATTATAAATAAAAAACCGAAATTTTAATTTTTTATTAACTTTTTTTATTAAATTTTTTTCAGATTTGGCGTAGCAAAAAACGAAATTGTCACTAAACTCATCGGAAACGAAACGAAGTAATAAAGTGAAAAAATGATTTGTTTACCCACAATAAAAATGATTTAACATGTTTTTAACGTGACAGGAAACGTCATAATGCAACGCGCAAGTGTCCGGAGTTTCGAGTTTCGATCCCGAGCCGCTGATTCGTGAGCGCATGCGTCGTGTTACGTCATGCGGAGCACGTGTACGGTGGTTGGCAGTTGTAAGTTGGTCGGGGGTCTGAGAAGTTTGGGTCCCATGAGCAGCGTGGGATTTGTGCGTCGGAACACTCGAAAAGGTGGCACATGGAAAGATTTTAGGTAAGTGAAGGGTTGAGGTGACGGGTGAGTGACGTGGGGGAATTTCTCGAGTAAAGAGAGATTTAAAGAAAGATTTTTAAAAATTGAGTGGTGGAAGGGTTATCGTCATGATTTGATTATTTTTTTTAATGTTTTTGAGTTGCGGTCGAATATTTCGAACCAGATTTGATAAACAAATAAACAAGAGGTTAAAAAATGATAAAAAAATTAGCTTAATTTTTTTTTGTATAAAATTGAGTTAAAAGTGATAAAATGGCATCCGAGAAAGATTTATGATGTTTTCCGTATCGTGAAAACTGGTTAATTTGTAACCGTCTCGTGCTCGAAAGTTTTACAACCCTTTTTAGCCGATTATATTCATTTTTGGCGAATTCTTCCGGATTGAAAAAGTGGTTCGGCCATTTGTTTGACCATTAAAAATTCACCTTTTCGAGTCTTAATTGACTAACCTTCAGTTTTCCTCTTCCCCATACGGCCGACGTTAATTTTTAATTGGAAACAAAATGGAAATATGGAAATGCATCGAGATCGATTAAATCAACTTTTTTAATTATATTCGCGAGAAATATTATTTATAAGCGAAAGGAAAAAAGTGTTTGTCACAATTAAGTCAATATTTAATTTGGTGACGTAACGAGTCAATAAAAAATGGCTGATTTGGGTTAGCAGGTACGTTGCAGACGCAGGTTTTTTTCGAATTGTCAGTCTTTTGTCGCGTTGTTGCCTATTGTACACTGTAGCGTAGCAACGGGGGGCTGTGAACGGACTCGACTGCACTTGTATTAAAGTGAAGTTGCACTGTTGTGTAAATATCGTGGGTGAACGAATCACAATCGAATGAGAAGCAATAAAAGAATTGCATACGCAAAATTAGAAACGACAAAATATTCTCCGATATTTCGAGTCTCAAGGGCTCGTGCAACAGGTGAAATTAATTCCGCTTCTCTCTATGGTCCACCAAAAAGAAAAAAAGAAAAAACTTATTTTGTTTTGCAATATTGAAGATTTTTATTGGACAACACCAAAGGGCATTCTTCGGAATTTACATTTTGGAAGATTCTTTTTGCATATTTTCCTGGGTTTTGGTCAATATAATCGTTTTCGATGATGTTTGTCTTGGAGAAAAGGAAAAGTGCTCTTGCCATTCCCACACAGCAACTTTTCCATCCTGTAAATCGTGCAAAGACTTGTAAGGGTCGATTGTTTATCCTCTAAGCATTGTGGGAAAAAATGAGTTTTACCTGTAAGCCTAATTGTGGAAATGATATTTTGTTGATGGTTTTCTATAATGTACTGTTAGTTGTTGCCTGTTTCCTTTAGTCATTCCCCCTTTGCAAGATGGCGCCTGCTTTTGCTGCTGTATTCCACTTTCCATTGTGATTGGGCAGAGCTATTGAAACTCGGCTCGGAACACACAAAAGTTGCTATTGTCCTCGGCTTTGCTATTGTCCAGCTGAGTTTTGGAGCTAGTGGAGCTATTGTGAACAGCATACACAGGCACACCCCATTTTCTTACATTAAGGATGGAGGTATTTGCAATATGATGGGCAAATACGAAAATTTTATTTTGCGAAATTGGAAAAAAAAAAAAAAAATTTATAATACTCAAAAAGTCACTTTCGATATCGATACTCATCTCACGATATGATTTTCTGGAAGGAAATTTTTAATGATAATTTTTTTTGATAATTTCTTTGGAACTTATCGAATGATTAATTTAAAGTATCGATACTTTTTGACGATTATCGACTTTTAATTTGAACGCAGAATGGGGTTTGTGGGTGAGGGATGAAAGGGAAAGGGTCCTTTTGTGGTTCACCGTTTGAAAGGGATTTAAAGGCGAATTTTATTGGACCGTATACTCGAATCGTCGTAACGTAAAGGTTGGCAATGGCGACGGTCGTATTTTATTACGTAAAAAGAAAGGAAAAAAAATGTTTTTATTTTAATTATAATTTTTATTATTTCGTTTTATGTCGTGTTTGAGTTTAAAAAGAAACGTATTGGGTGTTGTTTGTCGGTTGCGTGATAGTATTGTATTGGGAATCAATATTGTTAAAAAGTGTTGTTGTAACACCACTCGTATTTGTTGCAATGGCGTGACTTTGCCATCTTTGGTATTCATGCGAGTCTTATTTTTTTTTAACTTTTTATTTTTTTTAATAGAAAAAGTGAGTGAAAGTGAGGGCGGACCCGAGTCCATTATATTACTTGTTTTTGTTGATTAATAAATATTTTTATTTTATCGACTCGGAGAGAAAAAGTTTAAATTTAATTTTTCTTGGATTGATTCGTGGACTTCCGGTGGCTGGATTCGATCAAATTGAAACGTTTTTTTCTATTTAGCCAGTAGTGTTGACATGGCGAATTAGAATTAACAACAATAGACCCGGAAATTGTCTTTGTCGTTGAAACTACCGAGTTGCGCACCATCTGTGTCATTCTTGTTATCTTTTTATACGGGCAGGTGCCATATTTGTTCTTTTGTCATCAATTGACAATCGAGCCACCTGTAGCTCTGCTCGAATTTGTTTAATTAACAAACGCATTGTCGATTCGCTCTTCCCCGACATGATTAATGGCGATCGAAAAATGTTGCCAAACTGCAAAAACGGCTCGATTTAAATATTTCGGAAAATCTCGTTGCGAAAAAATGACCCATAAATGCGATTTATGGAACAATACGAGCGAATTAAAACTGATTTATCCTTCCTGCACAAGTTAACCCTTTGAGTCGTTTTCCCATCCAATTGAAACGGCCATTAATCAAAGCGCCACAAAGAAATCGAGTTTTTTTTTCGGACCAGAAGAGTTACCTCGCATAACCCTTTTGTGCTGGAATTCGCAAGATGGCGCTTCATTGTGTCCCAAACCCGTCAAAGGGATCCCGCGAGACCAACTCGGGGGGGATTGTCATGCAGATCGAACGGGGGAATTGGGGGGCGGGGTCCGTAACCCTTCGGTCTCTCGTCCGACGATTAAAAATAATTTTTTTTTTCTCGTAAGACGCAACAAGTTGTTGGAGATGCGAAATTGTGCGTTGATTGCTAATGGAGCCATTTTGGTCATGTGCAAACCTTCACGGATGCCCCTGGAGGCCATGTTGGCCTGACCCTCAGTTAACCCTTTGTCTTCGACTACAAAAGGATGAGGCCCAGGGTGAATACACTCAAACCTGTTTGACTCGCATTTTTTATCCGCATTTTTTGCTGGGAGGGGGGAGATGAAGGGTGGGGGATGAAAGTGAAATGAAAGGGTGAAATTCATCCAGATAAGAAAAACAAACGGAAGATGCAAATCTTTAATTTAATTTCATTTCATTTTAAAGTTCGTAACATTTTCCTCGTTTTCACACTGCCGTTTGTGTTGATTAATAAGAGTGACCCACCCAAATTCCATTTGAGTATTTAAGTTTATTATCCAGGAACTGCGAGTCGGCCATTTTTTTTTCTTTTTCCGAGTTTGAACTTTTGCGTAAAGAATGAGTTTAATGGCCTTTTTCACGTGCACAAATAATTTTTTGTATAAAAAAGCGATTTTTCTAATTTCGTGTTTATTATTATTGGTATCATGCGCGGCTTATCATTAATTGACAATAGATGTCATTAGTTTGCAAGATTTCGCAAATGAAAAATGGAGCAGTTTCTCTCACTTGAATGCTGATAGAGCGCCCGATGTTCCTTTGTTTGTACCATGACGTTGCAAAAGTCTACCATAACCCCCACCCATTTTACTCTAAACCCCTTGGGAATGCCAACACACTCGGGAGTACGAGTAATTTGTAAAAAATTGACAAGTGATTAATCCCCCACTTTTACCCGGCTCGTTTTCCAAAAATTCGATTACGACTCGCCGCCATTTTGTTTTTACGTATTTATTCGAATCGAAGCAAACTTGGATATGGAGTTGGAAACTATGTTTTTGAAGATCCTTTCGAGTTCGGTCGCGATCCGATCGAAATTCGACGAAAAAATCGTCTTTTTCACACTTACGACGTGACGATCGCCATATTTGACGATGTCTCGTCGACCGTTCGTCCGATCGTGACCAAACTCGAAATCCACGATCCATTGTTCTCGTCGTACCCCTTACGATCGATCCCTTGGGAAAGAGGCTACTGGGTCAGGCACTTGATGGATAACCCTCGCATGGGTCTGTTTTGAAGATGGCGTCACGGGGTCCCATAGTTCAGCGCGCACGCATGGGTTTGGTCATGGATGATAATCGGAGCGATGGGAAAAGTGTCGTAAACGCTACAATGGACGAAGGAGGGGAGAAAGTTTGCGATCGAGTTAAAAATTGAGATAAAGAAGCGTTTTATTGGCGAAGAAGCGATAATTATCGTCTTGTTGTGCACCGGCGTCGTTTGAAGTTATTTTCCGAACGTTCAGTCGAATGACCAATCACAATGGACCTTGTCTATTTAAATCTCTCTGATCCGCCATTGAAAAGACAAGTTTAAAACAAAGACTCTCATTTGTCGAAAAACATTGTTCGGCGGTGCTTTTCATGTTCCCAAACGATCTTATCTCGACCCTTATTACGCGCGGGGTGTTTGGCTAAAAAATATGGCCGAACAATGCACCTTTTATTGGTGCAATAACACTAAAAGTACATTGTTACGTAAGTTGATTTTTAAAAAAAAATCGGAAGCCATTAAGGTAATGGAGGGTGGGGGTGTGGGGGTGGGGTCGGCCCATATACGGCGTCCATGTTTGGAATTTAGGATGAGTAATTCCGGTTTTCTTTGGGACTTTGGAGCATTGTGTTGTTAATACCGTCGAGAATAGCTGACCACGCCTCGTTCTAGCCGCATTGTTGCGGACATCCGGTCACGTGACCTTTGCCAGATTAGATCGGGGGTCATGAGAATGTGGGGGTGAGTTAATCGAGAAGAGGAGTCGGTTTCGAAACGATGTTCTCGCATTGTTTTCGATGGCGAAATTTGAGTAATTAGCGAGTGGGCATGCGCAGTTCGGTTCCTTTTGTCATGTGCGTCCATTATGTTTGTCCATCTTGATAAGGAGATTAAAGGGAGGAAGTACAATGGGGTTCCACGAAGGAGGAGGGTATCGGGTGGGATATTGGGAGGTTTTCTTTGATGTATAAAATAAAAAATCGCTCTCATCGATTCGTAGCCGAGATTGAATGTTTAACCATCGATTTGCTAAGCTTTGTAAACAATTAAGCAAACCGATCGTACCTCACGTTCGATTACGTTGCTGGGATTATTTTTAGCGCGCAGATAGTTGCGTGATGCGGTCGTGTATTGTTAAGGTTTAAATTGAATTGTAGCATCACGCAACTCGTTCGTTTCCAGGTGAGTTTTGCATTTAAAATTTTTTTTATTTTTATTCTTTAAAAGTTTTAGTTTTGAAGGAAAAGGGTTAGATAGATCCATCAGTCGGATCGAGAAAGCGGTGACGATTTGTCAATGCGCATGTGCCAGCAAGTTTGATTTATTTGGCTAGATGGGAATATTAAACAGGTGATGTGGGATCTCTTAGATCAGCATTTTTTTCGGCTCGACGAAGCCCAAGTCGACTGTGAGCAGAAATTTCTTTTTTCCTCGCCATTACACACACTCACACCTCAAATCCAACGGCGAAAAACGATGGGGAGAAAAGGACAGTTTTTTTTTCTCTCGAATTTTTGTTATTTTTGTTGTTGCAGGGGGCGGATGGAGGGGCGGGAATCGGGAGCGAAAAATATTGCATCCAAGTTGTTTTCAACAAGTTGAAGTGATTTGTTTGGTTGCACACAATGCGCATTATTTCCTTTTATCCGCGCGGTGACGTCACAGGGTTCCTTGAGAAAGGTCAGTCGAGTTGCTATGGAAATGTATTGAGTGGTCGTCATGGAGATGAAACGTTTATTAATAGGACAATAACAAGTTGGAAATTTCTAACAAACATAAAAGTGAGAAATGGGAGAAATTTGTATGTGCTTAAATTGAGGTGGGTGAGAGCGCTCGTTGAAAGGATGCGCTTTAAAGGTGTTTGCGATGGATTTAATCCGTTTCAAATGGATCTAACAATGTTTCGAACGTTTGAAAATGTCTCTCGACACTTAAAACGATGTCAGAAACACAAAAAACACTGAAAACGACTAAAACAATGACAGAAACACCTAAAACAATGTTGAAATGCATGAAATACTAAAAAAACAATGTTGTAAAAGTAACTGAAATACCAAAAAACAATGTTGTAAAAGTAACTAAAACACTTGAAACAATGTACAATATCAAGAAAACCTAAATTTATATATAAATTATAAAATTTTATTAAAAAAACAATAACCATTTTTTCTTGTTAAAAAACGAAATTCTGGTTTCTCCACAGTAAACAATTTTTCAAGTGGTAAATACCAATTCTAATCAATATTCCAGTCCACAATAGATTCCCTCCAAGTGCTTTCGCCTGTTCGACACTCCCCACTTTTTTTTCCACCACATCTAAAATTTTCCCGCCTTTTTTTTTCTGGGGTTTCCATCATGGCGCCGTCCTCCCCCTGGCGAATTGTTCACGGCTCATTAGAGTGTAGTTTGGTGAATGAACATTTCTCTTGTCAATTGTCTGCTCCCCACCCCTCACCTTTCCACACCCCCACACCCATCACTCATCCAGCGTCAACAACTCGACGACAAAAAACTCAATTTCCATTTCTGGTTTAATTGTTAACCCTTTGTTTACGAATCGATACGAACGAAACAGCGACTCATTAACATGCACACGACTTGTTGCTGCTGTTTTTTTTTTCTTTTTTCAAATGTTAGTTATTTATTTTTTTCGAGGTATTGATGCAAATTGTTTGGCCCTAGGTAACACCTGGACCTGACCTAAACAACAAAAGGGCAGGTTGATCCTAAATTGGACCTGATTCTACAACACCTGGCACATAACACACTTGAATTTTTTTAATTTTTTTATATAAAATCGTAAATGGAACGATATTCCATCTTAACCCTTTTTGTGCAGGAATTTTTAAGGCGAAATTGATGAATAATTATTTTTTTTAATTTATGTCTTTATTATTGTTTTCCTCGTCTTAACCTTGAATTAGACAATTTGTTGTTTCGCCTCTAAATATTCGTATTATTATAATTTTTTTTTCTAAGTTTTTATCTTTTTTTTAAATTTTCTTTTAAATTATCAAATTACATAATGAACAACAGACACAGTTTGAATATTCATTCGAATATTGCAAAACTGGTTTTTAAATAAACAAAAAATTACAATAAAATGAATATTTAATTCTTTTTTAAAAAATAATAAAATTAAAAAAAAAATGGAATGGCGTATCGATAAATATTTGAGGAATGAGGAAAACAAAGAATTAAATTGAGAAAAAAAGGTGAAAGATTATAAAAGTTTAAATTAATTATTTAATTTATTCAATTGGTAATTGATTTGAGGTTTGCTAAAATGAGATGCAAATGCGAGTTTAAAATGGAATCGCATGAAATGTAGCACATTGCTCGTATAAATCAATGGTGGAATAAGCAGTTAAAAGGAGGCAGTTATGTCTTTGATTGAGCAAAAATGGCTGCGTTAAACGACCGAATGGAACAAAGTGACATTTATTGCAAGGGTTAGGTCGACGATCAATTTTTTTTAAAAAATGTATTCGAATTGGAATTAATCGGTTGCCGTATCGAGTCGTTATGTGGGGGTTTGAGTTTTTTGAGAATCGAACGTTGTTAAAAGTAATATAATACATAATGGCGTTGTGGGTCGTAAATAGAGGGGTGGGGCTCGACCGGACCCACGACCCGAGGCTAAAAAATGGGGTAGTGGAGTAGGGTGGGTAAACGAGCCCCAACATAACTCTGTAATAAGTAGGAGTAATAAGTGCTACTCTAAATGCTACGCTGCGATGCTCTTTTGTTGGTCACAACAAAACCTTCGAAATTCCAAACTCGAAACCCCCGCCTCGGGCCAAAGGTCGAAAACTCGGATAAACTCGCGAGGAAAACATTAACGATCGATTTTCTAATTAATTAAAATTAATTTAATTGAATAAAATTTTTAAGTGTAAAAAAAATTAATTTCTTTTCTCGTCCGTTTTAAAGTTTTATTATTATTTCACAATGGTGTAATCTCATGCGGTCAGACGCGCGTATTTGTGGCCAGGGGCCATGGCCGCACCCACCTGCAGTTGGGTGAGCAGTCGCCAGGTGCAGACAGGTGTGCGTTGGAGTAAAGGGGGGCTAAAGTTGTGTCTGTTTGTCACCTCCACCCCGTCAGCGCCCCCCGTGTCACGTTTGAGGCGAATTATGAGGGAATTTGACGTCTCGCGAAGGAAAATCGCGTTAATCATGTAGCGATCGCCGGATTTCTCGTTGTTTGTGGTCACTCGATACGAATCTCGCGTGTTTTCGCGTCTTACCGGAAGTGTCTGTGCATGGAGGATCTGTGGTAAGTGTTTACACACTTTAGATTAACAATCTCGCTCTTTTTCCATCGACTCGATCGCCTTTTATTACAAAGTGTCCGTCGTGGTGCGATCGGGGAGGGTCAAGGGCGAATGGGTCGTGTTTGGATTTTGCTTTGTTAATTTCATTGTTTATATTTTTTTAAAAAAAATTTCGATCGATTTTTTCGCGATTTTTGATTTTAAATGGTGATTTCAAGATGGCCGAGGCGTAATTTAATTGGGGATAAAAAAAGTGGCCTAAAGTTAGTTTTATTATGTCTGTTTTTAGATTAGTTACATCATTCTCAAGTTCAAATTGAGTCAGGAATGGAGGTGTTTACAAATTACCTATTTGACTTTATTTCTCAATTTTTCTATGTCATTTTTCTACTTTTTCTTAATTTATTCGCCCGATTTTTAATTAAAAGCAAATCGCTGCGAAAATTATCTGGAAAATAATAATACGAAACAGTAAAACCGGCCAACAGATACTTGCATGTCTCATTGCGCAAACAAATTTATCAGATAACAATAAAGTTATTTACACTGCTAAAATGTGACAATAAAACGCAAAACTCGTTTGTTATCCCTCGAAATGCCCCAACCCACCCCTTGATCGATAGGAAATACCGCTGAGAAGGCGCTGCGACGTAAATAAAACCATTTCCCCGAGTGGTTTGACGAACAAAGAGGAAAAACGCGTCTTTTGTGCCTCGAAACCGCCCAACAATTATTATCTTATCCGCGGTTTATCAGTCGCTCGTTATCGCCCCACAAATTTCCCTCCATTTCAGTGGAGGTTTGAATCGCATCGAAGCAACAGTTGCTTTATCCTACCAACTTTTTTTCGTGTCCAAATTGCTCACCTGTCATGACCTCGTGACCTTTTGTTTACACCTGGTACCGATTAAAGGCAAGTACTATTTTGATCAGCTTTAATTTGAAATTTTAGGCCTGAGTAAACAAGCGAGTTATGTCGGTCGGAGCACGTGCGAGTATTGTTTCGTGCCTGTAACTCGAGGTTCGGCCGAGTCGAGGTGTGGGAATCGAAACGACAGGTGTTCTAATAACCGTTTATTGTGTCACTTCCGGCGGGTAATTAGTGGGAAACCCTTGCAATCCAAATTCATTTCTCTTATTGATGGACTATTTTGCTATTTTCGTGCTTGGCGGAAGCAGATGGGGGTCCGTGACCTTGGTCGAGGTCAAGTGCAGGGGGCCAGACTCGTGGCTAAGAGGTTTGGCCACTTTGGGAGTCTCCTCGCTGAATATTAAATGACCAAAATACCGGACAACTCGGTAGCAGGTTAGGTTGTTTTTTTTTTAAATAAAAAATGGCGTCTGGTTAGGATGGTTGGTTTGTTTGTTGTGTGTGTGAAAGTGAATGAGGAGTAATTGGTTCGATTGTTATTGTAATGCAATATGGCGATTTGTTGCGCGAAATTATCAGCAGAGCATCAAATTGGTTTAATTGGATAATTATGGAGAGCTTTATTTATGTTAATTACTAATATTTCCTGTGTTTATTGCGCGCAGTTTTTCATGCTTGAAATGTGTTGGGAGTTTTTCCCCCTAAACTTTTTTCTACCGTTTTTTTCCCCGGAAGATTTAATGGTTTTAATAGACCGTTTATGATTAAATAAACAAATAAAAAAAGTAAAAAAACAGTCGTAACAATGCTTGAAAATAACTAAAATAATGATTAAAACAATTGAAAAAATGAAAAAGGCTTAAAATAGTGTTATAAAACAAGTGTTATTATCTTGACCAGCAATCGATTAGGCTTAACTAAACGGCTAAATTAAGAAAAATGTTAATCTTAACGTGTTTATTTGTAGAATAAATGTTTATATGCAATTAGGCCTAAAGTGCAATGTAAATCAACATAAATTTGCACATTCCTTAGGGTTTAAAATTGAATTTTGATTTGAATTTTTAATTGTTAAAAAATGGCATCGAAACGAAAGGTCAATAACTCTTTGACTCTTATTGTGCTGCTCGTAATAATTATCGTTTTTATATTTTTTCAAAATATTTTTAAATTTTTGCGTGAAAGGAGGGCGAGTTTTTGATTGGTATTTCTTTTGTCGTCGTTTTGTTCCTTCTTGGCTGGTTTTATTTTATTTTATTGCATCGTTATTATTTTCTTTGCTTTTTTTCCTATGGAAAACGAGGAGAAAAAATGGCGGCTGAAAATGACAGGTCAAACACAATTGCCACCTACTGGGAATAATTTTTTCACCCGTAAAGAAAAATTGCTTCTGGGAATTCAATTGGTCAAATATTGTGTAATTTATAAAGGGGGGAGTAGGGAATTATGGGTCGAATAATTTTTTTGTTTGAATTTTCAAGTTTGGGTAAATTAATTTTTTTTTAAAATTTATATTATTTTGAATTTTGGGAGAAATGAGGAATTATGGGTAAAAATTAAAAAAAAATTTTTTTAGGGGAATAAGTAGGGAATGATGGGTGAATATTTTGAAATTTTTAAAATTTGGGGGAATTGTGGATTATTTTGAAGTTTTGATATTTAATGGAATTATGGGTAAAAAAAAAATTATAAAAAAGATTTTTATAAATTAGTTTTTAGAAAACATTTTTCTAAGTGAAAAACATTGATTTTTCACTCCGATTCGCATCCATAGATGGCGCAAGGGTCCAACGACGCTCGAAACCAAAGTCCCACTCGATATTTTGATAACCCTTACAATCGATTATTTGAACGGAACAAAAATGAATTTTTTTTCCACGAAATTAAAAATAAAAAAGAGAAAAAATAGAAAGATTTAGTGATATAAAAAAAAGTTGTTTTTAAAGACTATTAGTCATTTGTCACAAGTCCCAGGCATCTAAAAATAAACAACAGTGGTCACAAACATACCCAGGGCTTAATTTAAAGATATTACCTGAATTCTTGGCTCGCGTCAGGTGAACCGGAAGTTAAAAATAATTGAGCCAATTTGCAGATGAGGTGGGTGGCGAAGAATTTTGACAATCTGAAAAAAGTTTTTTTTTAAATTTTTTGATTAATGCGACGAATAAAATCTACAAGTGGGGGTTGGTTTTTCGTTTTAGTTTTATGGGTACAATAAATAGATGCGCATTAAGAACGGTGTATTTTTGGACGCATTTTTCGGTTATTGCTGAGGGGAGATTTTTTTTCTGGGTTTTTAGTGAATGGAGGTATTTTGGGAATTGTTTGTGGTCGCGTGTCAATTTTAATTACGTTATTTTCCAGATTTTCGAAATTTTGAGATCTTTGATGTAAATTCTTGAAGACTTTGAAAGATTTTTTGATTTTTTGCAAATTTATTTGAATTTATTTGGGATTTTGAAGATTTATTCGGATTTTTTGACTTTTTTTTGACTTATTTTGACTTATTTTTCGCAATTTGTCAATAATTTTTGACACTTAAGATTTATTTTCCCCGGATGTTAGTCGCCACTTTAATAAAAATGTTTAGTATTTTTAGTTCCTTTGGCTGAAATTGTGTTTGGACGATTGTATCGCAACTTGCACTTAAAATTTGCATGTTCTATATTTACAAATATGACCCAAAATGGCCTCCTCTGACCTTGAAGTCCTGAAATAAAATGTAGGACTTAAATTTAGCCGCGAGTCGAGTTAAATTTACCATTTTCCAGCTTATTTTGAGCCCAAAGTTAAAAGCAAGGTCTGAAGAATAAAAGTATAAAAAAAGTGAGTTGGAGTTTGCAAAAATAGTCCCGTCAAAATAAAATATACAAGAGAATCAAACGCCAGGATGGAAAAATTTAGAATCTTCATTCATAGACTCGCGATGTAAATTTAGACGCAAACACGTCATATGACGTCGTTTCGATGCAGCTCGGCGCCAACCGATTTTCCTTAAGTCCAAACGTTACGATGCATCTCACCCATTCGTACCATGAGTACCATTTTTCGGGAGCAAGGTAAATACTTTTTTTTATTTTAATTAAAATTTTAAATTTTTCCAATATTACAAAAAAGTGATGTTGAATTTTTTATCATCGTGTGGTTGTAGTTTCCGACGCCAGGGGATGGTCGGGTGTTTGGAATTGATCGGTAGTAGACTGGGAGTCCGTTAGATGGCGCTTGGGAAAATGGAGATGGAAAAGTGGGGGTTGGGAATGAAGTGATGTTGGTGCTTGGATTTGAGAAGAGAAAAATGTTTTAGCCATTTTTTTCAAGTTGGATTTTTAAAGATTTTTAAAGATTTTAAAGATTTTAACCATTTTAAACACTTGAGATTTATAATATTTTTTCATATTTTTAAAGATTTTTTCCATTTTAAACACTTTTGAGATTTATAATATTTTTTTAGATTTTTACATATTTTCATCAAACTAATGATATAGATTTGCAACTACGATGATAGAGATTAGGATTTCTATTACCGCTGAGATTGGAAAAAAATGTGATTATAACGAGATTTTAGTCGTAACGGTATTCGTCATAACGAGGCAGTTCGATCCGGTGGGACGGGGTCACGTGCCAGGTCACACGTTACCAGCGTTAAAGATTTGATTTAAAGATTGTAGATTTTGGTTTGAAATAAATAATATTTTATCACTGCGATAATTAAAAGGACGTGGAAAGGGGTCGTTTGTGCGCGATTTGCGTACGGTCGGCGGATTCCCCCTCGGGGACAGCGGTTCACATTTGAGTGATCAAATCCTAGCACATTACATCACTTCCGCTCGGGGTACCGCGTCGGTACGACGTCGGTGTTGGCTCGAGGCGGTGTTGCAAAAGACAGGAGATTGGGTTTGTGTCTTTTACTCGTTTCTGGCCCAGTGGCTGTTAATTTTCACCTTTGGACTGCGGTTGGTTGTCGCATTTATTATGAATGGTCCCGCATCATATGCCTGGCGACCAGGACCTTCTCGGGGGACCACGAGCCACTCAATAATTCCCTTTGATCCCACACACCACCACCTGCATTACACCGAGCTCGACAACTCGGAATTGTAACAAGAAAAATGAAAAAATGTTTAAAAATGGAGAAAAAGTGAAAAAGTTTGCTAATGTATTTTAAGGGTTTCTGTTTGATGTCAGTTGACGAGATGTCGTAGCATTTGCCACTTATGGCCGGATGTTGTTGAATTATATCTCTTTTAATTTGGATCTATTGTTTTACTCTTTAATTTATTCCTTGCGTCTATACGGGGGTTTGCAAATCGTTTTCGTAAGGTTTTACGAGTTTCCTATAAAACGGGAAGAAAAACCAAGTGTCGTCAAGTTTTCCTCGTGTTTTTCATTTCCTCCTTTAAAATCGATTTTAAAGGGTAGGAAAATGTCTATAAATTCATACAAAAACGTTTGTTCCGTTTTACTTGACGAAAATTCTTGTTAAAACGATGTATAAAAGCGATATTGACTACCACAAAAATCCCCGTCCATCCACAATTACGTAACATACATTTTTCTCAAATACAAAACAAAATGATGTCGAAACATCTAAAAGTATCTAAAAATTACTACATACTTGCAAAATGACGTAACCGAAAAAATTTTCATCAAAAATCTCGTATATCGAACCCTTTTTCTACCGTACTTAAAAAATATTTTGCTTTAAAGTGAAATAAAAAAATCTTTTTTCCCTCAAATTATCGATCGCTTAAGCTTATTATCCTGTAAGAAGTGCGTTGTTAGAGGGGCGTCGGCCACCATAATTGGTATCGATTTGATATCAATCATTTGTTGTTGATCGATAACATTATTGTCTAATTAAAGGAAAGTTTTCTCAAAAGTGACAGCAGCTGTCACTAGGTGTTGATGTATGGGATTTTCATTAATCTTGCTTATCTAGTCACGTGTCAACCCTTTACATACGGGATTAAGACGTCATTCGAACGAGACAAAAAACGGAGCGATGCAAATGGAAGAAATTGTAAAAATTGTAAAAATCGCAAAATCGTTGAGAGTTCGTCAGATGGTGTGTTGTAACAATAATAACTTGATTTTTCTCAGCAGTTGTGATTTAATTGAAGTCTATTTGAGCTTTGTGTGAAATTTGTTGTGACCATCTGTTTGTTATTAACGCCCAACATTTATTTCAAAACATCCTTTTCAATCTCTTTTTCATATATAATTACTGCACTTGTTCTCCACAAATTATTTACTGGTTTTAAAAAGTGGAAAAAAAAATTATTTTTTATTTCAACATTTTAAAAATTTGTTCCATTTTATGTTTAAATGCAAGAAATTTCGTACTTCCGCTTTTGGAGTAGTAGTTCCGAAATTTAGATTCCGGAATTCCGGTTTTGAATTTGTAATTCTAGAACAATGCTCGGTTGCACTCTTTATAAAGGAAAATGTTCTGAAAAGTGCAACATAGTTGAATATTTTCTTTATAAAATGAAATAATTTTGTTTTTTTATTAGTAATGACCACCTGTCTGTCTACAAGACGAAAAATTTTCCACTTTTATAAAGTTTGTAATTGCATCGAACAATATGAAAATCTGAAAATTTAATTTAATTTTCTAAAATATTTCTCGTTCCTTTGATTTGGTGATTATCCATTGAAATAGGCTTAATTAAGGCCTACAATTTGGGCAAAGTGGAGGTTCGCTTTAATTTTACCCATTTTCTTTACTATTTTTCTCATTCTAATTTGCCTTCTAATCAACAACCAATTGAAGTGCAAACAATTTGCATCCCATCAGCCAATAGCTAATTAGCTCTTTTCAACTCTCCGAGGGCTGCTGCGCTTCCACCATGATCCTCGTCATTATGCCCTCAGCATTGTGGGACGATCGCAAAGTGCACTTTTCGCGAGCAGAAAACTTTTTATTCATTTCCACCACCATTGTATGAAAAGTGGGCAAATTATTGTCAGGGAAGGCCTATTTTTGCGATTAGTGGTCACGTTGCCAAAAATGGTGAATGCAAATGATAGAAATGGAAGTGTGCATAATCTTGCGAGGGTTGTTGACTAAATTCGTAATAAAAAAGAAAAAAGAAAAATTTTTTTTAAATTTTTTTTTTCTTTGTTGTTTTTCTTCGCTGCAATTAGGCTTAAAAGGAGTTATTTTGCTCTCCAGTGACGACGAGTTAAAATTGATGGGCGCAAATTTGAAAATTGTAAATTTTTAAAATTTCGATGAAAATTGTAAAGTTTGTACGTGACGTAAAGTAAATTTAAATTGTGAATTTTTAACGCATTTTAAATTTGAAAATAGAGAGCGAATCAACAAAATTTGCTGCTCGGCGCATTGTTTGCCGTCGTTTGCCACCTTTCCCCCCCGCAACATGTCCACATCCACTCTCCCCGTTCCGCCGTTGCAGGATCTCCCCCTGGTGGCAAAATGGTCTAACATTTGGGCTCCATCGCTCACTCTTCGCGATCCGTTCTCCTCTCGCGTTGCGTCTTCTCTCGTTCGGTCACCCGAGCAACCCGCGCAACCCACTCGGTCACGTGCCAGGGGTCGTGAACACGCATCCGACATGGCTGCGCACTCGTGAACGCCGGACACACACGGGAGCGTCTTGGTTTTCCTTCAAATCGAGTCGACGTCGAGTAAGTCACGTTTCCGCTATTCGAATACAAATATCACTTTTTAGGCCTAATTAATCGTTATTTATAGTAAACGCGCTTTGTAAACAATTCGTATGACATTTCCATATTGGTCTCCCTCCGTAGTTATGGCTTCCTAGAATAGGATTGTTCTAAACTACGTTTTGCCAACAATTTTGCATTTTCTATTTCTTAATATTTCTGCGTAGGTGTGTCGTTCGCATTGTTTATTATTTTAGTCAAAGAGGAAAATGTGTTTTTCGAGCTTCGGATTTCAGTTTTGGACGAGTTTGAAATCGCCTATTTGGACCGGGTCCAATAACAAACGATGGAGTTAATAAAAGTTTTAATTCCGCGGATTAGTCGAAAGGTGGAGTTTACTAATTGGGTCTTAAGTCCGGACTTAAAAAGTTAAAACTGCAACAACAATTTTTTGTCGACCCCAAAAAGTGGATTAGTTTTGTTGATAAATGTAATTTGCTTGGAAGTCTTAAATTTTTTTTTAATTGGGTGGGTTTTTCGTTTCGACTCGAGTACAATGAACCGAATGTGGTTGTTGTAGCCCTGACCTCGACCATATGGCACTGAATCAAATTACTCGACTGGTCCCACTCGAAGTTGACAATAAATTTACACTTTGTACCATTCTTTGTAATCTCGTCTTAAACTTAATCTCTATTGCGTAATTGGATTATCAAATATTTGCGAGTTTGTTTTGAAAAGGGCCAATCGCGACGCCATTTGCCGGTTCACCTGTAACACAATGGCATTCCGATGCGTTGTCGGGAGCACCAATAGCGTCGGGAGTCGGGGTGGGGCTTTGTGCTGCCTCGACGACCAATGGAACGGTGTCGAGGACACAATTCACACCTGAGGATTCTGGGAAACGTATCGTTCGATGGAAAAAAAAGTTGTGGCTGCACACAGAGGGGAATAAATGAGTTGTGGGAGTTTCGTTACAATCGCCTTCCTGTGTGCGAGTGGGAGAAGAAGCCGAGCAGCGCTGCCTTTTCCCCAACAGATGAAAAGCAAAAATGTCAGATTAATTTTTCCTGCCATTTTGGATTCTTGTATGGAAAAAAAGTGACAAATTACTTCCTTTTTGTCTTGCAAGAGGGGCTCCGCAGTTTATGGCACAAGATATAGAATATGGATTTTGAGAAAAACGTCGCTCATTTTTATTCATTTCTTCGTCTCGATGTTTGTTTTCTTTTTTCTCTTTGTGCGGGTGTATATTGTAAATCAGTCGGATTGTTTTTTTAAACCATTATACATCATCCCTCTCAAAGAGGGGTCCTCGAATCGCTGTTAAATGAAGCATTTAAATTGGATCGTGTTTGCTTTTTGTCCCCCACGTCAAATTGCACCAATATTTTCCTTATTTGTCATTGAATTTTAAATATAAATATATTATAGAAAAGGTATTATAATTCGTTTTAAATGAAAGCCAAATCCTTCGATGCTCGTTTATTCGTCGATCCTTTTTTCTTTTCAATTTTTTTCTTCTCTTTTCTATTTTTTTTCTGCTACACAGCACTCGATTGATGATGTCAGCACTGGAGACATTTTTTTTCCACTCTGTCGATCTTGTATGCGAGTCTTCTCAATTAGAATATATTCTAACGAGCCCTTATGCCATAAAATGACGAACAAAAAAGAAAATAAATAAAATATCAAGATGGCAACACCGGAAGTATGAAAACGAAACATCTAGAAATAAACTCCATTCTAACTTTAGATTTTTTTTAAATTTTTTTAATATTTTTTAATATTTGTTGGCGATCAATTACCGAATATCGATTCGACACTCAGACCATCGTTATCGGCTGTCCCCCCTCTCTCACTCAATTACGATTTAACCCTTTGCCTCGCCCCTCCGCTGGCCACTATTAACTTGTCATTAATCAGAGTTTGTTGATGGCTCACCTTAATTTTAATACGATTAGGCCCGACGACAATGGCGAATTACATTGTTAAATCGTTGAATTATTTTTGGTGCCAAAGGGATGGGGGCCTAAAGTGGTACATGGAATTTAATTAAGTCATCACTTGTCACGTGATTTTTTAAAACGCGCGCGTCAATCAAAATGTCATTAATCACCGAGTTTTGAAATTTTATTATTTCGTGCGCATTTTGTCGACGTTTTCGTGTCGAAGGGAATTTGTGTTTTTTTACGGGTTTTGGAAGGGTTACGTAAGGGTGAAGTACGGTACGGGTGACGACGATGAGAGATTCTTAAAGATTTGGGCGTGGTCTGGAGTAAATCCAACGAGTCTATTGTTTGATGGTGCGAGCCGATTGGTCGACAGGTGTCGGGATCTCAGCCAATGGAAGTGTGGGGGGTCGGAGGGAGTTGCTGCGCTCCGATTGGCCGAGCGGGGTTCGGCAAGCGAGACTTATCTTAGATAGTCTCGCTGCTATTGTTGTACACATTGTTGCGGCTTGATGCAGGTAAGACGAAACTTTCGGTTTTTAAAAGAAAAAAAATTTTTTTTTTTTGGTAAATTAATTCGAGGGTTCTAAAACGAATTAAAGGAATGCACAGAAAGGGTTAATGATTTATGAGAAAGGGTTGTTGTTTGGTCGGTAAATAAAATTAGGGTTAATAAAAGGGGGAAATAAATTGTAAAATTAACTGGAAATCGAATTGTGGTCGGAGGGGAAGCGAGAGGGGGTCGGGATGGGGGATAATGGATTATTTGTCGCATTAATCTCAATTTTTCACTTTTTTAAATTTGCCGTATCGAAAAAGTTATCTTTTATTGGTCAGTTTTATAACCTCTAATTTAGCGCAATTCGGTCTCGGCGCGCAATAGAATGACCATTGACCAGCTGGATCGAATACCAGATGGGTCCGGTTCGTTGGAAATACACGAAAATGTATAAATGGTCTTTATTTGTATATTTATAATGAAGAAATAAAATCGGCGAACGTAAATAATTTAATTTTCGACATGTGTAGTGAATGAAGTTTGGCAACATATGTATTTACACAAAGTTTTCGGTTTTTGTTCCACTTTTTCTTTGAATGGATATTTTAATGGGTTTTTTCAAAAATAGTTGCGTGTTTGCACTCGAGTAAATATTTTGACAACTAAACACTGCTCCTGTGATCCACTCAGTAAATTTATTTCCTAGTAAAAGTCCACTTCATTTGTTTTTACACGAGAACTGGGAGCCATGTGCAAACCCAATGGGCAGGCAAAGGATAAATACAAAGGAAAGGAAAAAATTAAAAATAGAACGTTAAAGATACAATGGGCTTTTATAGAAGTGATTATTTAATCTCGAAGATATCAATTGCTGGTTGGTTTATTCGGCTTAATTTCAATCTACTCTCGCACTTAGGTACAAACAAAAGCTGTTATTTTTTTGTTTGCATCTGTATCGCGAATTAACTCACAATCAACAGATGTAACAGCTGCAATCCATTCATTAAAAACACATTATTCTCTTCGCAAAACAGTTCTGTTTGTAACACATATATTTTGAATAAGACAAAGGTGGAGGATATCTAGGATATCGGCCAAATCGTAGTAAGTGTAATCGATTCGATGCTTTTTGTTTTCAAAAGAAATGTCACTTGACGATGAACTCGAGATGTTTGCATTATCTTTCTCTTTTTTTTTCTCCTCGAGTGTTGATTTTTCAGATTACAAGATGAGGAAATTGTTAGTGACATAATCTGACACAGCCTTGTTAAGGGCAAATTGTTCCTTTTTTCTCCCTTCTGCTTTTTTTCTTCTCTAGTTTTTAAGGAAAAGTGACAAACGAGGATTCGACTGTAGTTGGCTAAAGGCGTTGAGAAAAAGTCGAAATTTAACGAAAATCTTTTTAAATTTGAAAAAATAAACGATTTTAATACTAAATATAGATTTTTGCAGTATGGAACATTAAATTGAAAATTGTTTCAACTACAAAACCACAACACATGTTTTTAATCATTTGGAAATAAAAATTGCGACGTTATGATGTAAGACGTTTGATGTACGGTTTATCTCGCGAGGACAAAGACTCGTTTGATCTTGAGTTTCATCTTTAATTCGGTGGACTTTTTTAAAGAATGAGTCCGATTAGATAAGTTTAATTAAAAGTTTTGCAGAAAAAATTGTGAAAAAAAGAAATAAAAAAAAAATGATCTTGAAAAGTTTGAAATAAAATCCAAGGTTATCAATTTTGAACCGAAGCAAACAAAACAAGTTGAAAATTGAAATAGTTTTATCAAAATGAAAGGATCAGGTTGCAAATAATGTTTGTTACCATGCCAACTCGATTTTCTTAGATTTTAAACATTCATTATCCGGTCCAAAACTTGTCCATAAATGTTTTTATGCGTGTTTGTGTGTTTGATGTTGGTTACCTGATTAAAAATGAATGACTAAATAAAATGAAATAAAAAAAAGCCGTCTCGACTGCGTAACAGGCAAAGTCGGCAAACAAACTAATGTTAATTGGAATTTAACTAATAAAATATAAATGACGGCTTAAAGCGAACCGTCGATCGCTGAAAATCGAACGAATTTTTCCATGTTTGGTAAAACAGTTGTAAACTTGATATCTAAATGATATCATCTCGAGATATTATTGACTTGGACCTCCTAGTGACCTCAGTCAAAAGACATTGAAATCTCTTCTTTTTAATTGGAACGCAAGTTTTTTATAAAAAATAACAAGTTGATAATTCTTTGTGTGTTGCACACATTTGACATTTCGCATCCAACTTTGATCGCGACCAGAAGCAAATTTCGAGGTGAGACAAAATGATTTGAGTTTTTTTTTCCTCAGTTTGTTTACCATAAATCTCTTGCGAGAGTTGTGGTTAAAAGGGGAAATGTTGAAAAAAGGATTTCAAGTTGCGATAAAATGCGGTCAATTGAAGCGATGAAAATGGCTCTTTGCGTTTATTTTTATTTATTTTATATATACCGACCATAAAACATTGTTTCGAGCCATTTGCATGTAGAATTGCATAACCGTCGGTTTTAGACAAAAATGTGTTGTGTGCAAAACATAAACAGATCTCACAGCTGACTTGAGAAATGAAAAGACCTTACAGTAGCTCTTGAATTTTTGCTGGTGTTGAATGTCTTCTTTTCTTCAAAGTGTATCTTTGTCTCGCGTTCTTTTTTGGGAAATCTCAAGGATAAACATTGTGAGTCGCTCGGACAAAGCCTCTTTGCATATGAATGGCTTTGTTTGTCTATTTTAGCAACTCACTTGTTGCTGATTTCGACGAAATTTGAAAACAAAACCCAACTTGCTTTATTCCGCAGAGCCAAGATGTCCTCCAAGCGTAAGAGCCCTCCATCCAAGTTGTCTTCGGAAGGCAGCATCTGCGCCCAGATGAACCTGTCGGCCGAACGATTGGACGGCGAGTCGAACAACAACAACCACACCACTGCCAAGTCGCTCAACGGATTCGACGAATCGGACCCCGGGGCTTCCGGGTACATGGA